>CAXAQZ010001075.1:65000-178678 GCA_963971145.1 Sussaba pulchella | reverse complement strand
TAAGTGTAAGTGTAAGTGTAAGTGTAAGTGTAAGTGTAAGTGTAAGTGTAAGTGTAAGTGTAAGTGTAAGTGTAAGTGTAAGTGTAAGTGTAAGTGTAAGTGTAAGTGTAAGTGTAAGTGTAAGTGTAAGTGTAAGTGTAAGTGTAAGTGTAAGTGTAAGTGTAAGTGTAAGTGTAAGTGTAAGTGTAAGTGTAAGTGTAAGTGTAAGTGTAAGTGTAAGTGTAAGTGTAAGTGTAAGTGTAAGTGTAAGTGTAAGTGCGAGTGCGAGTGTAAGTGTAAGTGTAAGTGTAAGTTTAAGAGTAAGTGTAAGTGCAAGTGTAAGTGTAAGTGCGTGCGTGTGGAACACTCACAAAGATTAGGTCTCTGCGGCTCGTCACTCCCGCAGTATTTTTCGACTCCAAACTCTCTTTGTTACCGTACTCCGAACCCTTCCTAAAGATGTTCAAATGTTCCACCATTCATGTTTAAGCATGCCTGAACTCGTCTCTCAAAGCCATCGACTGTTCGTAAGACTATACTGCGGAAGTGACGAGCCGCAGAGACCTAATCTTTGTGAGTTTTCCACACGCACGCACTCACACTCACACTTACACTTACACTTACTCTTAAACTCACACTTACACTTACACTTACACTTACACTCACACTTAGACTTACACTTACACTTACACTTACACTTACGCTTACGCTTACACTTACACTTACACTTACACTTACACTTACACTTACACTTACACTTACACTTACACTTACACTTACACTTACACTTACACTTACACTTACACTTACACTTACACTTACACTTACACTTACACTTACACTTACACTTACACTTACACTTACACTTACACTTACACTTACACTTACACTTACACTTACACTTACACTTACACTTACACTTACACTTACACTTACACTTACACTTACACTTACACTTACGCTTACACTTACACTTTACACTTACACTTACACTTACACTTACACTTACACTTACACTTACACTTACACTTACACTTACACTTACACTACTTACACTTACACTTACACTTACACTTACACTTACACTTACACTTACACTTACACTTACACTTACACTTACACTTACACTTACACTTACACTTACACTTACACTTACACTTACACTGACATATACACTTACACTTACACTTACACTTACACTTACACTTACACTTACACTTACACTTACACTTACACTTACACTTACACTTACTCTTACACTTACACTTACACTACTTACACTTACACTTACACTTACACTTACACTTACACTTACACTTACACTTACACTTACACTTACACTTACACTTACACTTACACTTTACACTTACACTTACACTTACACTTACACTTACACTTACACTTACACTTACACTTACACCTACACTTACACTTACACTTACACTTACACTTACACTTACACTTACACTTACACTTACACTTACACTTACACTTACACTTACACTTACACTTACACTTACACTTACACTTACACTTACACTTACACTTACACTTACACTTACACTTACACTTACACTTACACTTACACTTACACTTACACTTACACTTACACTTACACTTACACTTACACTTACACTTACACTTACACTTACACTTACACTTACACTTACACTTACACTTACACTTACACTTACACTTACACTTACACTTACACTTACACTTACACTTACACTTACACTTACACTTACACTTACACTTACACTTACACTTACACTTACACTTACACTTACACTTACACTTACACTTACACTTACACTTACACTTACACTTACACTTACACTTACACTTACACTTACACTTACACTTACGGTAATTATGCAGTTGTTCGGCTTTTCCGAATTTTAAAGTTTTTCAAAATTTTCTTTTCCGAGGATGCGTGTTCGGTCTTATAGATGAATAATCAGGCAGGGGAGATCAGAAAATGTTTTCCGAAATATTTTTTTTTACGTTTTTTAATTTATTTATTTTTTTTTTTTTTTTTCAATTTGCGTGGTTCTGAAGCTGTTTTCTCGTATTATATATACGTGTTTATGTGTGTGTATGATTGGGCGTATGTGTAGACGAGCGTCGATGCGTGTGCGCATCTGCGGAAGGGCGCGCGCGTGTGTGATGATGCCGCGAAATTCAACCGTCTCTAACTCGCGAACGGCTCGAGCTATAGCGGTCGAATGATGTAAACATGTGATCTCCGTATCATCTGCAATATTTGTTGTAATTAATACAGGTGGAATTGAAGTATGTTAACACAAGTATGAGGACACTGTTGTGAGTAATTTTATTAGGGGGGCGAGGAAAATAGTTAAAATAAATAAAGTGTGATATTAACGACAAAAAATAATAGTTAAAATTTTGAATCTGATTAAATAAAATTTCAAAAAAATGACGAATGGAATTTTTTAATTCCATTCCCCGGGTTTTTTGCGTTTCTTTGTCGTCGTTACGTTAGATAAGCTTGGTGGCCCTGAAAAGGGCCGATGAAGTTGGTGGCCTTGAAAAAGGCCAATGAAGATAATTACTCTCCCGAGCGACTGTCTTCCTGTTCTTTCATGGCCGCAATGATTCGGAATATCATATGGAATCTATTCACGTGTTTTGGATATTGCCGTTTTAAAAAAAATTCGGCAATATATCCATCCATATGATACTCCCGACGACCGTAACGCGGAACGTTCGCTCGAACTTCCCGCCAGGTACGCTCGATATTTTGCGTATGTGCGCCAGTATCCGGATCGACAAAATTATACGAATGGTTGACCGTCAGATGTTCGAAGCCTTTCGACTGGAGGCAATTGTATGCTCTCCAGCAATCCGACATAATTGTCGATCCAGGTCGAACCTTTTGCAGAATAACGTCCAGCAAAGTTTTCGACGACCTGCCCGAAACGGGAACGATAAAAACTTCCTTGGTATCACGAGAAAAACCACCGAATATCCCCTGGCCATCGATGATGCGGCCTCGATGGTATTTACGTTTTCCGAATTTCGCTTCATCGATTTCGACGATACAGCCGGGACCACCGATCGGCGATGATTTCGAGATGTACCACGAAAGTATCGCTTCTCGTATAAAGCTCGACCAATCCACAATTGTATGAGCACTGAGGCCCATTTCGATTTCGAGAAATTCTTGTCTCCGAGGCTTCAATGTAACGAAATAGCTGATAAAAATACAGGCATCCTCGATCGCAAGCGCTGCATGTTTAAACCGGATCTAGGAATAAATGGCCGTAGGACAAAAAGGCCGGGACAAAATGGCCGGACCAAAAAGGCTGTGGAAAAAATGGCCGACGGAATAAATGGCCGTTGGACAAAATGGCCGCGGAAAAAATAGCCGGGGAAAAAATGGCCGGTAAAAAATGGCCGGGGAAAAAATGGCCGGTAAAAAATGGCCGGGGAAAAATGGCCGGTAAAAAATGGCCGGGGAAAAAATGGCCGGAAAAAAGCCGCCGAAGAAATGACCGACAGAAAAAATGACCGATGAAAAAAAAGGCCGACGAAAAAAATGGCTGATCGAAAAAATGAACGACTCTGGCGTAATATTTAGTATATGAGCGCCCGTTTGTGGATCAACAGAATTGTATCGATGATTCACAGTATTGTGATTCCATCCCGAATCAAAAAGACGGCCGTATAATTTCAACCCCCCCCCCCCCCGGCCCCCCCCCGCCTCCGCTCGCCCCCGCCACCACTGTACAACCTAACTACTGTATAATAACCTAAATAACCTCAATAACCCAAACTAAATCGATAAAAGCAGATCTGAACTAACCCAAACTGACCGAAACTAACCTTAACCACGCAACTATTTTTTCCCCGGCCATTTTATCCTCGGCCATTTTTGTCCCGGACATTTTTTCCTCGGCCATTTTATCCCCGGCCATTTTTTGCCCAGCCATTTTATCCTCGGCCATTTTACCCCGGCCATTTTATCCTCGGCCATTTTTTCCGCGGCCATCTTGTCCGACGGCCATTTATTCCGTCGGCCATTTTTTCCCCGGCCTTTTTGGTCCGGCTATTTTGTCCCGGCCTTTTTTGCCAACGGCCATTTATGCCTAATACCGTTTAAACCATGTGTCCGTCCGGATCGATTTCTTGAAGGCACACTTTTCCGTCACCACTTTTTTTCCCTTCGTGATTTTTTTACTTTTTTGGCACCTCCAGAAGGAATCTTTCGAATTGAAAACTGCCGGTTGTCCACAATTATCGCACTTTACCGAGTTTGGGATTACGCCATGTGATTTCAGAAAATCAAAAAGCCGATCCTGATTTTCACACAGGCGATGAAATTCACGTAAAGAATAAACACAGCCGTCACAATCCATCGTACTCGAAAGAACTATCGAAACTGTGGAATTCTTGTGGATTAGATAGACGGCAGGCAACAACAAAGTAGTGTTTACGTTTTTCAATGTCGAACATGGTTGTTTTCAATCCGCAAAACAGTCGCCACAGTCGATATACGACGTTAAATATTTCTTTTCATCGTCTACCAGGAATCCAAATAAACCAAAAAAACCGACTTCGCTTCGCATAACCATACGAAGACTTGATTTCCACGCCCAACATATAGGTATGAAATTACTCACAAAAGTGTCCTCTATGACATACTTGAATTCCGGAGAAATCGGTCTGGCGTCCACTATTAATTATAACAAATATTATAGATAATATACAGATAGCTCAATAATACACACACACACACACACATCTGCACGTATATATGATGCAGGAAAACAGCTCTAGAACCGTATAAATGATACAGGAAAATAGCTTCAGAACGGCGCAAATAAAAAAAAATTTAAAAAAAATGTTTTAACGTAAAAAAAATATTTCGGATAACATTTTTCGACCTCCCCCACCTGATTCTTCATGTAGAGGACAAACTGAATATCGTTGAAAAAGAAAATTTCGAAAAACTCGAAAATTCGGAAAAGCCGCACAACTGCATAATTACCACACTTACACTTACACTTACACTTACACTTACACTTACACTTACACTTACACTTACACTTACACTTACATTTACACTTACACTTACACTTACACTTACACTTACACATACACTTACACTTACACTTACACTTACACTTACACTTACACTTACACTTACACTTACACTTACACTTACACTTACACTTACACTTACACTTACACTTACACTTACACTTACACTTACACTTACACTTACACTTACACTTACACTTACACTTACACTTACACTTACACTTACACTTACACTTACACTTACACTTACACTTACACTTACACTTACACTTACACTTACACTTACACTTACACTTACACTTACACTTACACTTACACTTACACTTACACTTACACTTACACTTACACTTACACTTACACTTACACTTACACTTACACTTACACTTACACTTACACTTACACTTACACTTACACTTACACTTACACTTACACTTACACTTACACATACACTTACACATGGGACGTTGATGACTTCACTTCCTCGTGGTACATCCTGGATAACGCTAAAATAGTCAATTGATAAATTGTGTTCTAACCTCGAAATTATAAGGTTTATCGAAGAAAGTTTTCCACAAAAGTTGTCAGTTTTGACATGACAAAATTTTTGATGCGAAAAAATAAGTATGGTTCCATTTAAAAAAAACATATTTGCCACCTTAAAACCGCCATTTGGGATTTTCGACCGAAAAAAAAAAATTTTTTGTACGTCCCCCTCCAGGCCCTTCGAGTTTTATTCTACTCAATTTTCGATCGGAGTAGTATTTTTCGAGATAAATTAAATGTAAGAGTAAAATTGGACACCCTGTATATATTTTATTTGCTGTTATTAACGTGGTTAATATAATCCCCACAAAAAACACAATGTGTAAAAAAATTGAGACAAGTACATTTACGCGACCCCGCTCCATCCCATGCAAAAAGGTGCGAGATCAACTGGAAACATCAAGCGCATGTATTTACAACAAGTACATATTGATATAAAAAAGAATTATTTAATATAAATCATAAGTATTTGAAAAATGTATTGTTCAAAATTGAAAATTTTGAGAATAAATTTGAATTGAAGTGAAAAATCACAGCAGTACTTGGCGAGTTAACATGATATGGATTCTAATCAATGATATTACGTCCTATTGTATTTCGCAGAACTATACAAACTATAGATTTAATTACTATCTAATAATTAAACTACTATTACTATTCAATAATAAATAAAATGTCTGCCTTGACTTAGTAAATTACCGATGGTCGTTCGTTTGAAGTCCGTGAGAGATCGCGCCATTGTCCCTCACTACGGAAAGAGAGAGAACGACTGAGCGAACGTTTTTCTTGGTCTCAAAAGTTGAATAATGTCAGGGAATATATTGTAACTAATGTAAGTAATTCATTTATATCAAGTCGATATAAATTATATAGTTTCATATCTACATTACTGTTTAATAATAACGTTTCGGCCTTAACTTTGAAAAAAACTCGCCAAGTACTGCTGTGATTTTTCACTTCAATTCAAATTTATTCTCAAAATTTTCAATTTTGAACAATACATTTTTCAAATACTTATGATTTATATTAAATAATTCTTTTTTATATCAATATGTACTTGTTGTAAATACATGCGCTTGATGTTTCCAGTTGATCGCGCACCTTTTTGCATGGGATGGAGCGGGGTCGCGTAAATGTACTTGTCTCAATTTTTTTACACATTGTGTTTTTTGTGGGGATTTAACTACTTTTTGCAAATATCATATATAAACTTCGTAACGTGTAGTTGGATTGGAGTACCCAAGATTATTGAGTGTGGACATTACTTTTTAAACTATTTTTGTAATCGTAATTAGTAAATGTAATTAATTTTTTGTGTAATCGCGGGTAACTAGAACCGTCATAAAATGATTTATGATGCTATCCCACTGGCTTACTGTGTATAATTTTTTTCAATGTTATTAGCTTGCCGACTGCTATAAGTATTTCATACAAATGAGGATTGAATCAAGATCGTCGAATCAAGTCATTATTTTTTTAAATTCCTGCATTGTCTTATTTTTTTTCTATTTCGAGATAAAAAATCCGAATAGCCCATGGTAAGTTTGCACATTTTTTGCCGCGAGCTTTAATTCAAACGATACCAAAGTTATTGGAGTTTAACCAAGAATTAATAACTTCAATTACCTCGCACAGATTTCCCAGTACCGAGAATTATGTAAATCATGATTTAATTACATTTCAAAAGATTGACCGTGTTGTTTAATTTTTGAAAATTTTTTTTATTTCCCATATAAAATTTTGATTATTTTCAAATCTTTTCCAGGAACATCATACCCCACAAAAAACACAATGTGCAAAAAAATTGAGACAAGTACATTTACGCGACCCCGCTCCATCCCATGCAAAAAGGTGCGAGATCAACTGGAAACATCAAGCGCATGTATTTACAACAAGTACATATTGATATAAAAAAGAATTATTTAATATAAATCATAAGTATTTGAAAAATGTATTGTTCAAAATTGAAAATTTTGAGAATAAATTTGAATTGAAGTGAAAAATCACAGCAGTACTTGGCGAGTTAACATGATATGGATTCTAGTCAATGATATTACGTCCTATTGTATTTCGCAGAACTATACAAACTATAGATTTAATTACTATCTAATAATTAAACTACTATTACTATTCAATAATAAAATGTCTGCCTTGACTTAGTAAATTACCGATGGTCGTTCGTTTGAAGTCCGTGAGAGATCGCGCCATTGTCCCTCACTACGGAAAGAGAGAGAACGACTGAGCGAACGTTTTTCTTGGTCTCAAAAGTTGAATAATGTCAGGGAATATATTGTAACTAATGTAAGTAATTCATTTATATCAAGTCGATATAAATTCCATAGTTTCATATCTACATTACTGTTTAATAATAACGTTTCGGCCTTAACTTTGAAAAAAACTCGCCAAGTACTGCTGTGATTTTTCACTTCAATTCAAATTTATTCTCAAAATTTTCAATTTTGAACAATACATTTTTCAAATACTTATGATTTATATTAAATAATTCTTTTTTATATCAATATGTACTTGTTGTAAATACATGCGCTTGATGTTTCCAGTTGATCTCGCACCTTTTTGCATGGGATGGAGCGGGGTCGCGTAAATGTACTTGTCTCAATTTTTTTACACATTGTGTTTTTTGTGGGGATTTAACTACTTTTTGCAAATATCATATATAAACTTCGTAACGTGTAGTTGGATTGGAGTACCCAAGATTATTGAGTGTGGACATTACTTTTTAAACTATTTTTGTAATCGTAATTAGTAAATGTAATTAATTTTTTGTGTAATCGCGGGTAACTAGAACCGTCATAAAATGATTTATGATGCTATCCCACTGGCTTACTGTGTATAATTTTTTTCAATGTTATTAGCTTGCCGACTGCTATAAGTATTTCATACAAATGAGGATTGAATCAAGATCGTCGAATCAAGTCATTATTTTTTTAAATTCCTGCATTGTCTTATTTTTTTTCTATTTCGAGATAAAAAATCCGAATAGCCCATGGTAAGTTTGCACATTCTTTGCCGCGAGCTTTAATTCAAGCGATACCAAAGTTATTGGAGTTTAACCAAGAATTAATAACTTCAATTACCTCGCACAGATTTCCCAGTACCGAGAATTATGTAAATCGTGATTTAATTACATTTCAAAAGATTGACCGTGTTGTTTGATTTTTGAAAATTTTTTTTATTTCCCATATAAAATTTTGATTATTTTCAAATCTTTTCCAGGAACATCATATAACAATCTTTAGCATTTCTTGGCCAGCTTTTCTTCTTAACTTCCATATCATCAGCGATGACCCAAGCAGATTTACCAGACCTTAACATACTTGTATAGTGGCCTTTGTAAACATCTTGACCGTGATGAAATATGGCACTTGTAACTTTATATTTTTGAGCGCTAACGGTCACGATTGCAGTAGGTACAGCTTTGATGCCGCAATTTATTTTCGATACTTGTCGAGTATCTGACTTTGCGCTGGCTAATATGAGCTGTACAATGATAATTTTACTGACTGTTGATACACTATTCTTAGTTACTCTATTTTCGATGCCGCACTGATCACACTGTCCCTTAATTGGGTTCCATGATGACAGGCTATGATCAACTATCTCCTGTAAAGTTACACTTCTTGTTGTTGTTTGTGGTGTCGTTAGAAGCAGTATATTATTCGGCTGTTCTTCAATCATTGACACGTTCTGACATCCTCGACATAGTATCTTCGTTGTTAATTTGTGTTCAACTAAATCTTTAATCACACCCGACTTTGCACATAAGGCTATAAGGAATTCCAGTACATGCTGTTGTTTCTTTTCAATGAACTGCGCACCCACAAACTCTCTTACGGCAACTAAATCGATGGCTTCAGGTCGTCCCATACATCTACGAAGGAAATCCACTAATGCTTTTTCCTCATCGTGAATACTATTACCATTTAAAAGTTCTTCTCTTATAGCTTGACAGTTTAATACACATTGCATAGCGGCATTGGCATAACACGACATACCATCGATGTTGAGGAATCCATTGACATGCCATGCATTCACATTTTCCACGAAATCATTCCGTGGCTGCTGACATTTCACTACTTCCTTATGAATTGCCTAAACAAAATCTGGAACTTTCGATCCACGTTGATCTGAAACATTAATTTGCGCGAGTTCTGGGCGATGAAGCCGTCTCAAGCGATTATATTCTAACACCGACCCTTCACTAGCATTTACAGAATAAGGATCATAATTAATTAGGTGCAATCCTTTGAGAGAAGTGACGCGTGAGAGGGCAACGTAGACTTGACCGCAAGTAAATATCGAATTTCCAGCATCAATCACAACATTAGTTAAGTTCAATCCTTGGCTCTTATGGATTGTAATGCCATAGCTCAAACATAAGGGAAACTGCTTACGAATAACATATGCCCCATCCATTATTTGGAATTTTACTCTTACACGTTCAATCTCATATTCTAATCCCGTCGTCAAAACAATTTTGACCTTTTCTACGTCATCTTTATCAAGTGCTTTGGAAACTGAAATTACCTTACCGATTGTACCGTTAACAAGCCCTAATGTAACGTCAATATTGCGCCTCAACATGACCCTGGCTCCGATCTTAATGGTTATAATTCTTGCGAGACCAGCCGTACAAGAACTATCTTCGTCATTGCGGGCTAACATCTTCTGAGCCTTCTTCTTGTTGAATGGAGCACAATCTATGGAATCACGAGCAATCAATTCTATCTGCTTTGAAGATAGACGATTTATCATACTTTCATTTAAAACATCGCACAAGTGACGAGTAGGCAGTAAACCAAAAGTATCACATGGTAGTTTGAGAATATAATCACACAATTCTCGTATTCTATCGTCAAATTTGGTCGCGGAAAAATTGATTTTCCTTGATTCTAGAACTTTTGCGTCAGCGGAAATGACAACTCCTAAGCGGATTCTAGATAGCATTTCTCGATAAAATGTGTCATTCTTTTGGCGCATATTAATCGTTAGTTCATCATAATTGAATAAGCTTTCCCAAATATCAGGACTTCCGAGAGAATCTAGTAGCTTTTCTGCTTTCGACACAGAAACTTTGATAAATGCCGGTTCTTCACGCACGGGTGGTAATTGTAGAAGATCTCCGAATAGCAGAACATGTTTTTTGCCAAACCATCCATCGTCGACATTTGATGTATTGAAAATTTCTGTTAATCGAAGATGTATATGGGGTATTCCTGGGAATTTCGGCAACTTCGGACAGTTGGGTCAAAATTTTTGCCCCCCAATTTTTTCCATTAATATGTGTTGAAAATAAAGAGACACGTATTTCGGCGTTTTTTATTTTGAGCGCCCACTTTTGAAATACGGTCAAATGAAGTTTTTGAAGTATTGACCACATTCGATCATTCAAATCGATATATCTCAGCAACGGTTAGTGATAACTCGAAAAACCACGGGTCTTTTTTTTTCGTTTTTGAACGCTCTATACAATGAAAACATTTACGATTATGTTGCACAAATTCAACAATAAGTTATAAACAATTAAAAATTAAAAATGAAATAAAACAAAAAACGCACTTTTAATTTTTGAAATGTATTTTTTTTAAATTCGTTGAACAAAAACGAAAATTTAGCCACCTTGAACTTTTTGGGCCGACGCTGCGTTCGGGAGTTATAGATTTTTTTGTCACAAAAAACCCGTAAATGTTTACCCGGTTGTTAAGAAAAAAAGCTATAACTTTCGAATGAAGCGTCGGCCCAAGTCCGGCCGAGTGCCAAATTTTTCGTTTTCGTTCAAGGAATTTGGAAAAAATAGATTTCAATAATTAAGGGTACTTTTTCTTCATGCAATTTTTTACTAATAAAATCCGTATATTTACCGGTTTTTTATGACAAAAAAAGCTATAACTTTCGAACGAAACGTCGGCCCAAGTCGGGCCGGGTCTCAAAATTTTCCTTTTCGTTCATGGAATTTGAAAAAAAAATCAATTTCAATAATTAAGGGTACTTTTTTTTTCATGCAAATTTTTACTAATAAAATACGTAAATTTACGGGTTTTTTGTGACAAAAAAATTTATAACTCCCGAACGAATCGTCGGCCCAAAAAGTTCAAGGTGGCTAAATTTTCGTTTTTGTTCAAGGAATTAAAAAAAAAATACATTTCAAAAATTAAAAGTGCGTTTTTTGTTTTATTTCATTTTTAATTTTTAATTGTTTATAACTTATTGTTGAATTTGTGCAACATAATCGTAAATGTTTTCATTGTATAGAGCGTTCAAAAACGAAAAAAAAAGACCCGTGGTTTTTCGAGTTATCACTAACCGTTGCTGAGATATATCGATTTGAATGATCGAATGTGGTCAATACTTCAAAAACTTCATTTGACCGTATTTCAAAAGTGGGGGCTCAAAATGAAAAACGCCGAAATACGTGTCTCTTTATTTTCAACACATATTAATGGAAAAAATTGGGGGGCAAAAATTTCGACCCAACTGTCCGAAGTTGCCGAAATTCCCAGGAATACCCCATATACAAAAGAGTTATGTTCGATATCATCGACACTTCATCAATGATAATGAGACAAACAGTTTTTAATTGTTCACGAAGTGTTTTTAACACTGCATCAGAAAGTTCTTTGTACTTTGGTGTTTGACCATGTTCAACAGGCAATTGAAATAATCTATGTACTGTTAATCCGTTGATGTTGAACGCTGCTATGCCTGTTGGTGCTGTTACTGCTACATCTTTGCCAATTATTTGCTTAACCCAACATCTGATTGTGCTTATCAAAAAGCTTTTCCCAGTACCACCTTCTCCACTCACATACAACCTTAGAACTTCATTTTCCGAATTTATAGTTCTAGTGATCTTATCAAATATTCGTCTTTGGTCCTTATTCAATTCTGAAATCATTTGAGCAATATCAGCTGTCTCCTGTTTTTCGCCAATGTCGACGAAATCTTTCACAGCATCATCAGCTTCAATCGGATTGGAACCCAACGGTATCAAGAGACGCGGTAGCGTCTCGAGACAAGTACATTTACCACCATACCATACCGGTTTCTACCATACCGACCGCCTCTCGAGACGCGACTGCAGTATCTTATTCTCGAAACTTGTTGAACATTAACCCAACTTTGTACTAGTTTTTAAAATTCAGAGCTCTATTCCTAAATATTTAATTGTAATTAGAAGCGAAAAAAAATTATATTCCGATTGGGACCAACACCAATGCTGTAGGTGCTATAATGCGGGAGATATCGAATTATGTTCATGATTAAAATCGTGTTTCCGACGTTTTTTACCAAAATCTATTTCAGAGCTGTCGCACACTTTTCAGTAGTCATAGCGTCAGTCAGCTTGTCAGATCAGACGCGATTTTTCTACCGTATTGACCACCGCTAGTGATGACGGTCACTGATGATCAGTCAACCGTCAATACGAAACCAGGTGTGACATGAAGCTAGAGATGGTGAATACGTATCGAAATAACGTCAAGTGAATCTGACCGTTCGTTGTCGTTAACCAGTTAATAACTAAGAAGAAATGGCTATTACAAATGATAGACACATTATAATTAACAATATAAGCAAAAAAAATAAAATAAATATAAAGTTATTTTAGTCATTGGAAAGTACGTGGTGCAACAAAATCATTGATCGGAAATGAATTCAACGCAGGCAACAAATTGAATTTCATTCATCGAATGATAGGCAAGCGACACAAATCATTGATTTGAGGTCTTTCATCCTTATAACATAAATTCTATTCTGCAAATAAGATTCAAAACCCAAGATCGAATCAGACACAAGATCATATATTGTAAACAGTTCAACGCATGGGCATAATTGGATTTTCATTTGTAGAGTGTGGTGTAAGGTACAATAATATTGCACAAAAGGCCTTCGTCACAGGTAAGCGAATGAATTTCTATTCATCAACGGCGTAGAAAAAAAAAACTTCCAAGCCGCTTAAGGTCCTACTCATTCAATTATTCGTGAAGAAGAAAAATCCCGCATGGAAAATAAAGTGTTACGCAGGTATCAAATTGGAATTCCATTCATCGAATCATATGCAAGCGACACAGATCATTAATTGGAGCTGTTTCATCTTTATAACTTGAATTCTATTCTGCACATAAGATTCAAAACACAAAATTAAATAAGACTCAGGATCATATATTGTAAACAGTTCAACGCATGGGCACAATTGGAATTTCATCGATCGTATGTGGTGTAAGGTACAATATAATATTGCACAAAAGGCCTTCGTCACAGGTAAGCGACTGAATTTCTATTCATCAACGGCGTAGAAAAAAAAAAACTTCCAAGCCGCTGAAGGTCCTACTCATTCAATTATTCGTGAAGGAGAAAAATCATGTATGGAAAATAAAGTGTTACGCAGGTATCGAATTGGAATTCCATTCATCGAATCATATGCAAGCGACACAGATCATTGATTGGAGGTGTTTCATCTTTATAACTTGAATTCTATTCTGCGAATAAGATTCAAAACACAAAATTGAATAAGACGCAAGATCATATATTGTGAACAGTTCAACGCATCAGCAGAATTGGAATTTCATCCATGGAATGTGGTGTAAGGTACAATATAATATTGCACAAAAGGCCTTCGTCACAGGTAAGCGACTGAATTTCTATTCATCAACGGCGTAGAAAAAAAAAACTTCCAAACCGCTTAACGTCCTACTTATTCCATTACTCATGAAGAAGAAAAATCATGCATGGCAAATTAAGTGTTACGCAGGTATCAAATTGAAATTCCATTCATCGAATCATATGCAAGCGACACAGATCATCGATTGGAGGTGTTTCATCTTTATAACTTGAATTCTATTCTGCGAATAAGATTCAAAACACAAAATTGAATAAGACGCAAGATCATATATTGTAAACAGTTCAACGCATCAGCAGAATTGGAATTTCATCCATGGAATGTGGTGTAAGGTACAATATAATATTGCACAAAAGGCCTTCGTCACAGGTAAGCGACTGAATTTCTATTCATCAACGGCGTAGAAAAAAAAAAACTTCCAAACCGCTTAACGTCCTACTTATTCCATTACTCATGAAGAAGAAAAATCATGCATGGCAAATTAAGTCTTACGCAGGTATCGAATTGGAATTCCATTCATCGAATCATATGCAAGCGACACAAATCATTGATTTGAGGTGTTTCATCTTTATAATATAAATTCTATTCTGCAAATAAGATTCAAAACACAAAATTGAATAATACGCAAGATCATATATTGTAAACATTTCAATGTATGGGCACAATTGGATTTTCATTCATCGAGTGTGGTGTAAGGTACAATATAATATTGCACAAAAAGCCTTTGTCACAGGTAAGCGACTGAATTTCTATTCATCAACGGCGTAGAAAAAAAAAAACTTCCAAACCGCTTAAGGTCCTACTCATTCAATTATTCGTGAAGAAGAAAAATCATGCATGGAAAATAAAGTGTTACGCAGGTATCAAATTGGAATTCCATTCATCGAATCATATGCAAGCGACACAGATCATTGATTGGAGGTGTTTCATCTTTATAACTTGAATTCTATTCTGCACATAAGATTCAAAACACAAAATTGAATAAGACGCAAGATCATATATTGTAAACAGTTGAACTCATGGGCAGAATTGGAATTTTATCCATGGAATGTGGTGTAAGGTACAATATAATATTGCACAAATGGCCTTCGTCACAGGTAAGCGACTGAATTTTTATTCATCAACGGCGTAGAAAAAAAAAACTTCCAAACCGCTTAACGTCCTACTCATTCGATTAGTAATGAAGAAGAAAAATCATGCATGGAAAATTAAGTCTTACGCAGGTATCAAATTGGAATTCCATTCATCGAATCATATGCAAGCGGCACAAATCATTGATTGGAGGAGTTCCATCTTTATAACTTGAATTCTATTCTGTGAATGAGATTCAAAACCCAAGTTTGAATAAGACGCAAGATCATATATTCTAAACAGTTCAACGCATGGGCACAATTGGAATTTCATCCATAGAATGTGGTGTAAGGTACAATATAATATTGCACAAAAGGCCTTCGTCACAGGTAAGCGACTGAATTTTTATTCATCAACGGCGTAGAAAAAAAAAAACTTCCAAGCCGCTTAAGGTCCTACTCATTCAATTATTCGTGAAGGAGAAAAATCATGCATGGAAAATAAAGTGTTACGCAGGTATCAAATTGGAATTCCATTCATCGAATCATATGCAAGCGGCACAAATCATTGATTGGAGGAGTTCCATCTTTATAACTTGAATTCTATTCTGTGAATGAGATTCAAAACCCAAGTTTGAATAAGACGCAAGATCATATATTCTAAACAGTTCAACGCATGGGCACAATTGGAATTTCATCCATGGAATGTGGTGTAAGGTACAATATAATATTGCACAAAAGGCCTTCACCACAGGTAAGCGACTGAATTTTTATTCATCAACGGTGTAGAAAAAAAAGAACTTCCAAACCGCTTAACGTCCTACTCATTCGATTAGTAATGAAGAAGAAAAATCATGCATGGAAAATTAAGTCTTACGCAGGTATCAAATTGGGATTCCATTCATCGAATCATATGCAAGCGGCACAAATCATTGATTGAAGGTGTTCTATTTTTATAACTTGAATTCTATTCTGCGAATAATATTCAAAACACAAAATTGAATAAGACGCAAGATCATATATTGTAAACAGTTCAACGCATGGGCACAATTGGAATTTCATCCATCGAATGTGGTGTAAGGTACAATATAATATTGCACAAAAAGCCTTTGTCACAGGTAAGCGACTGAATTTCTATTCATCAACGGCGTAGAAAAAAAAGAACTTCCAAACCGCTTAACGTCCTACTTATTCCATTACTCATGAAGAAGAAAAATCATGCATGGAAAATTAAGTCTTACAAAGGTATCAAATTGGAATTCCATTAATCGAATCATATGCAAGCGACACAAATCATTGATTGGAGGCGTTTCATCTTTATAACTTGAATTCTAATCTGCGAATGAGATGAACATTATATTTATGAATTCATGAATTTATGAACATTAAATTTCATCGTTTTTCCTATTCACTCCATTATTTATGAAAAAAGAATCTTGAATGCAAAATAAAGTTTTACGCTGGTATAAAATTAAAAATCTATTCATCGAATGATACGCAATCGACACAAGTTATTCATTAAAAGTCTTTTATTTTTATAACAAAATTCATTCGTGATAGAATCGACGGGGATTTGCCATTTTCGCCAACAAGTTTATGAGGTTTCGACGTGCCTGCTCCGCCCGACGTCGAACCTGCCACCCCGCACGCTGCCAACGTGCTGGCCTGGTTCTCGGTTCGTTCGGAAACGAATGGAAGAAAACGGAATGAAGAATATTTAATATTGATATTAGGGTATGCCCTGAAATCTCTCGCTTTCTCTCGTACTCTGGCTCTCACTCTCCTTTACTTCCTCTCTCTCTCTCTCTCTCTCTCTCTCTCGCTCTCTCTCTCTCTCTCTCTCTCTCTCTCTCTCTCTCTCTCTCTCTCTCTCTCTCTCTCTCTCTCTCGCTCTCCCTCTCTCTCTCTCTCTTCTAGGAATTTTTTTTTATAAATCTGGAAAAAAACAAGAAGTACCGTTAAGACTTCAGGTCTCTATCTGTTAAAAAAAATCGATAAATGTCAACGGGTTCTCGAGAAATCGAATTATATGTATGACCGTGCAGAATCCACACGCCGACCGTCCGTAGCTCGACTCGGTGGTCTTTGCGAGCGCTTCGCTTACCACGCCAGCGCCGAATATCAGATAGATATTATTATTAAATAGAAATCGATTTTTATAATATACTAGAATTATTATTATTTCCAATTAATACACTTCTTAATAAATACGATTAAAATCTTCGCCCACGGCCGCGTTGTGGGGCTGCCATTTGATAAAGGAGGGCGACTAATTGCGCCTGCGCAATGTGTTGCTGCCGTTCAAAATAAAAACGCCGGCTCCTAAAATTCCACTGACCTCCGGCTGGAAAAATGAAAATCATCCATTGATTTATTCATTCATTTATTTATTTATTCATTTATTCATTCATTCATCCATTTATTCATTTATTTATTTATTCATTTATTCATTGATTCATTTATTTATTTATTCATTTATTCATTTATTCATTTATTCATTTATTCATTTATTCATTTATTCATTTATTCATTTATTCATTTATTCATTTATTCATTTATTCATTTATTCATTTATTCATTTATTCATTTATTCATTTATTCATTTATTTATTTATTCATTTATTCATTTATTCATTTATTCATTTATTCATTTATTCATTTATTCATTTATTCATTTATTCATTTATTCATTTATTCATTTATTCATTTATTCATTCATTCATTCATTCAGAATAAATAAAGAAAAGAGAGGGAGAGGGGGAGAGAGAGAGAGAGAGAGAAAGAAGAAGGAGACAGAGAGAAAGAAAGAGATAGAGAGAGAGAGAGACAGAGCGAGTGACAGAGAGAGAGGGAAGGCAGAGAGAGCCAGAGAAAGACACACGAATTTTTCTTACCTTTACGGCCTCGTGCGTGTATTCCCCTCCAATGTTGGCCTCTTATATGTTGTTGTCCCGGCCCTGCCGCCGCCGGCCCTGCCGCCGCCGGCCCTGCCGCCGCCGGCCCTGCCGCCGCCGGCCCTGCCACTGCCGGCCCCTCCGCTGCCGGCTCATTTTCTCCGTTCATATCTGTAAATGAAATAAGAAATTATATTTTTTATGTTCTTCATTCAAAAATGTACTTTTTATTACTTACCGAATTCCATCAGCTGGTTTATGATATTCTGTAAATCGAAAACAAATAATTATTAATTCTACGATCAATTCCAATGAAATGGTATAGAAAAACGTACCTCTTCGTTGTCTGACATTTTCAAACTTTGAAGTTCGTCGATTGATCAAAAACAAATGTGATACGAATCGAGTTGATTCCGATCATCGACGGATCGACATATAGATAAGGACTGCTAATGCCGCGAGAAAAAGTGCAAACGCATTAAAGCGAGACGAGACTAGTGTGGTTCTAAGCCTCTCTCTTTCAGAGTTGAAGGCGATTGGTCGAAATTATTTCTACATGTCGATGATTCCGACTCATCAGCTTCCACTTAGAATTAGCGATGTTTAAAACCGCCCTAGTTTCCTCTTGCTTTATTGCGATTGCTTTATCGCGTTTTCCCTTTTTCTCTCGGCATTAGCAGTCGATATCTATACGTCGATGACTCTGATTGACAAACGATACACGGGTAAGTTAAAGGATATGATATGCGAATACACTGGGCGCTTGTCTCTCTCTTCTTTTTAAACCGAATCTATATTCCATGTTTCTCTCGATAGAGGGACACTATTCGAATTTATCACACCGAAAGCCTCTTTTATACTTGTTTATAATTATGTATCTAGATATAACAAATATTTGAAATCTTGAGTCTTTCGGGTGATAATATATTCTATTATTACATTATATCCGAAGAAATTAAAGAAATCATTAATCGCTATATGACCGCTGCGTAGCTTGTAACGTGTCCGCCTACGCGCCTGATTTGTCGATAGTGCTACGTTTTAACTGACCGAATGAGACTGCGGTTATGGAAACTGCAGGCAAAGAACTATGTTCAAGTTTAACTTGTCACTGTCACTCATTATTCCTGTCTGAATAAAATCGCAAATCGAGTAATTTATATCATCATCATTGACTGAAACGGCGTTATCTGCGTGCTGTTTGAGGAACGGCTCTCGCTCGCACCTCGTATCATTGAAAGAAGGAAAATAAGCAGTAAACAAAATATCATCAGGTGGTGAGCCGATACAATACAATCTTTTAAAAATGAACAAATCGTAATAAAATTTTGTCATGTCCGAACGGTCGATTGGCGTGTTGCGCAGATCGATGATGACGTCCTGCCGGATTATCGAAGAGAGAAAATATATGTTAATGTCACCGGTGTATTTTTCTCATTCGAATTGTCCACATATATTGCAGGACGTCACACTCCCGCCCTTCTTGAACTTGACGTCCTTGTTGATAATGCAGAGTTAGGTTTCCTCTTAGGCGGTTGCAGTGGCTCCGTGATACACGACCATTATGTGTCTGAAGGCTGACTTACTTTTCGTAGTATTTTTTGTACTTATGTCGATTTCCGTGGAGTTGCTTTTGTTGCGAGGCTCCCGTGTGCGGGAACGTATGTATGGGCTTCCATCGTGCAGTGCCCGTTTTTTGAGGTCGTGTTATTGCCGTTCCCACACTTTTGACACCATTTGTAATGTCAGAGCAGTCGATTGGCATGATGTGTAGATTAGGGTGGACCTTGTTTGGGGTGTTATTGAATTTCGACAAGTGCACCCCCCAGATAGGTTCGAAATAAATGAAAAAAAATATGTGCAAGACCCCATCCCTGTGGTTCAATGCGAAGACGTGCCTGTAAGCTCGTTTTGTTTCCAATTTTAGTAACTTGGGATTTTCAAACTATTTCAGTAATTATTTTTTCGAGTTGTCCCTAAGCAGGGAAAAAATTCTTGATTTACATAAATCTATTCTTAATTGGTATATCTACGTGTGAAATTTTTCACAAGGCGTTATCACAACCCTTACGCTCCCCACCCCTCTTCTCTTATACGAGACGGCAAATTGATTAAAATCGACTACCTGTTTTTAGCCGCTTGGTCCGTTACAGTATTTTACCCGTTAAAAGGCAGTCCTATTTGCATCATAAGATTAGAGGAAAAAAATTCTATATGTAGGAAATAGTACATTATGACACTAGTACGAAAAAAAAATTTCTGACGAGTGTGAGTTTGCAGGACGAGCCGAAGGAGAGTGATGCAATCACACGAGCCCGGAAAACGTTTCTCGTACGAGTATCGTACGAATTTTTATGTCACAAGGTGCGTAAATGCGGTTTGACGCGAACGAAGTGAGTTTTAATAAGTGAGCCTTGTAATAACTTGGGATCTTCAGACTAACTCAGTCATTATTTTTTTGAGTTGTCCCTAAGCAGGAAAAAAATTCTTTGTTCACATAAATCTATTGTTAATTTGTATATCGAGGTGTGAAATTTTTGATAGGTTTGTGGAAATTTGTTTGTGGGCTCGTGTGATTGCATCACTCGCCTTCGGCTCGTTCTGCAAACTCACACTCGTCAGAAATTTTTTTTTCGTACTAGTGTCATAATGTACTATTTCCTACATGCAGATTTTTTTTTTCCACAAACTTCCAGTGATCCATTGATTCACCCTAGTGTAGATCGATGATGACATTCTGCCGGATTATCGAACAGAGAAAATATACGGTACATCCCGGGACTCGAACCCATGGAGTGTTATTCCTGAAACAAGCACTCTACCACCGTGCTAATGTCACCGATGTATTTTTCTCATTCGAATTGTCCACATATGTTGCAGGACGTTACAATTTAAACGCAACAAGTATTTTAAATAATTTTCAAAACAGGTTACTGTGGGATTCGAAGATTGAAGCTGCTCGACACTTCAAAAAATATTGAAAAAATTGAAAAAGAAAAAGTTTAAAAAAGATCATCAGGCGGTAAGTAATAAATATAAAAAAATACACCATAGTTCGATATTACCAGGATATTTGCAAGACGCGCTCGCAGAAACCACCTCTATCTTTGACCGTCGACAACTTTGCGATACAGAAAGCTTAAAAAATGTTTAAAGCGCCATTAGAAAGCGTATGGACATTTGCATCCATTGATTCTTTTTTAATATATCTTCATCACTAAGCACTAAGCGAGCGTGTAACAAAGATTGAAAATAAAGATTCAATCTCTTTTAAAGATAGACGATTTATCATACTTTCATTTGAAACATCGCACGAGTGACGCGTAGGCAGTAACGAAACAGTATCACATGGTAGTTTGAAAATATAATCACACAATTCTCGTATTTTATCGTCAAATTTGGTCGCAGAAAAATTGATTTTCCTTGATTCTAGAACTTTCGCGTCATCGGACATGACAACTCCTAAGCGGATTCTATACATTTCTCGATAAAATGTGTCATTTTTTTGGCGCAGATTAATAGTTAGTTCATCATAATAAAATAAGCTTCTCTGAATATCAGGGTGTAAAAATGATTCAAAACTAAATCTAATTTTTCATAAATTTTTTATCTTGGCTCCGACTCATTACTAAAGTCAGGAAAAAAATGTTCAGGAGTTTGAAATTCCTCACGTCTAATCCCTGGAACATTGCCTAAAATTCTAGCCCAAAAATCGTAGAAAATTTTCACAGGTTCTTGAGTTACTATGAATATTGTGCAGGCGTGAATTGTGTCGTGCAATAATATTTTGTATCTTGTATCCTATTCAATTTTCTGTCATTTTCAGAATAGAATTCAAGTTATAAAGATAAAACACGTTCAATCAATGATTTGTGTCGCTTGCGTATCATTGGATGAATAGAATTCTAATTTGATACCTGCGTAAAATTTTATTTTCTATGAATGATTTTTTGCTTCGACACCATTTGATGAATGGAGTTTCGATTTGTTACCTGCGTTGAATTCATTTCCGATCATTGATTTAGTTGCATCACGTACTTTCCAATGACTGGAATAACTTTATGTTACAACTTTAGTCATAATATGATTCGTAAGGCGCAGTGCTATCAGATGAATACAGTTTAATGTTTATACAAACTTTATATTTGATTTGACATATAATTTCATTTCCGGTTACATACTTCAACGATTGGAAATTATTCCAGGTTCCTCGAGAATACACTGATCACAGATCCATTCAACTTCATTGTGCTTTTTATCGATTTCACTAGACTATAAATAGTCGTCCACCTCGAGCTACATTATCGAAAAACTTCTCACTTATCAACATAGAAAAAAAAATTATATTATCATTTGTATTCATTTTATTTTTTTATGCTTATATTGTCAATTATAATATGTTTTTGTGGGGATATAATTATCCAGCCATCGAAACAAAGTGCAATCGATCGTATTACGTTCTCGTAAAATAGAAAAAAATAAGTACCGTGATGAATTTTTTTTTATTAACAATAATGATTAAATACGTAAAAAAATTGTTTTAATTCGAAAGAATGATCACGTAATGGATTTAGAAAAAGTGATGAATGCAACTAATTCACTCATCGATTAATTCTCGTATTAATTGAACAATAACAATCAATTGATATTCAAAATTTTTCTCAAAAACCAGTCTAATATTCATATACGTCCAATAAACACGTGCAGACGTGTAAACGTGTGCGTAGGGGGAAGGACTCAATAACATCGTGCATATTTATCTCAAAACCTCATCGATTCCTTGAATCCACAAAAATGATAGCTTATTTTTATTACGATTTCGCCAGTATGATCTCTACTTACCATGCATGATCACAAAACCGAGGAACTTTTCTTGCCCGGATTTCGGCCACTTCATCGTCGGCTCTCATGACGACGGGGGGGGTTTTTTTTGCAGCTTTTCAAATATTCGTACCTTGCCGTACGCCCGAGATTGGATAACAGTTTTTTACTCATTGTGGAAGATACACGATTAGGTTTATGCTAATAGGGAAATAAATAGCCAGTGGCTACGGAAAATATTCAATAAATAATTGTCCAGAACAATACGGTAAGATTCACAAAGGGCAAACCCGTGCAAACGTTTTTATATCGGAGAATACAGTGGATATGTCATCGACGGGTACCGTTGTTTATATAGTTCGGATCTCTGGTGTCTATGACGTTTCCAGATGGGAGCGATGACCCATCGAAGGTTTCTTGCTCTATCGGGGCTAAGCCCATGTACTTTGCGTATGTCCAATAGCTGAGGTATCTACACGCATCAAAAAAATTAAAGGAACGGAACATTTTTCCATCATTTTTGCGTGGCTGTAACTTTGCGAAAAATGATCGTATTGAGATGAATAAAATATCATTTCGAAGCTTGACATACCTAGCTTAGAAATCTTATGGTGAAAATCTTTTTTTAGCTATTAGTCATGGCACAATCAAGAGAAATGTCGCAAAAAAATTCTTTTAACAAATTTCCGTTTTTCATAGTTGTCCCTGGGCTCAAAAATTTGATTTCCGACTCAATCAATAATAGAGTTATTGAGGCTGATTGTTTACCTTCGACCACAGTGAAAAAGAAAAAATCCATAAGCTTCTAATGGTGCTTTACATTTTTTTTCTATCTTTCTTTGTGGCGAAGTTTTCGGCGTTCAAAGGCAAAAATGTTTCTTGCGAGCACACTTGACACGAGTCCTGAAAATATTGAACGGTAGTGTTAAAGTAAGATTTGTTCACGAAAAGTTTTTCATAATCATTTTTTATCCATTTCAGGTGTGGATAGTTTGCCGAATTTAGTTTGAAGCGGCTACTGTGAGATCGATAAATTATTGCGACTAGACTCTACAATAATAATTCGGTGATCTCATCACATAAAATAGGCTGCTGTGCGCCTCAAGTCGTGGCTTTGCCATACCAAATAGGCTGCTGTGCGCCTCAAGTGGTGGTTTTGCCATACCAAATAGGCTGCTGTGCGCCTCAAGTAATCGTTTTGATTAAATATAAGCTGCTGTGCGCTAAAGAGTTTGCTGGACCAAGTTTTGGAGTAAAACTTCCACATTGAAAGCGTATTTTTCCAGTATAAAGCACGATTGGAGTGTATATTTCATTTAAAAATACAATAAATATACTGGATGACAGTGTGTGCTCATGTACTCTTATTTTAAATCTGTTGTTTTTATTTGTCAAGACGTGCTACAACTTTAGCAATCAGTCGAGGTTATACGGCTGATATTATTGGAAAACATTGCCGAGTTTTCTTGCCTATTTGCTTTAATTGATATTCTTTATAGACATATTACGAACGACTATAGATTCCAAAAAAATCATCAAAATTCAAAATGGCGATCAAACACGAGCCAACTTTGGAAAATGTAATCGCTAATGGCCAATGGCTAGACGACCGACATATGGATAAATTTTCGGAGTTGCTCAGGACTGCAAATCCTAAATTTGATATGCAGAGCACGTGGTACGTTCAGTTTCCTCACTGGATTCGTGAAGTGTTACCGAATCGAAAACACATTCAGATTTTGCATAGTTGTGACGATTTTCGCACGAACCTATGTGGTCATTGGGTTTTGTGCTATTATGATACGGAAAAGATATATCTTTACGATTCTATGAATAAGAGGAAACTTCACAGAAATCACAAGGTGTTCATCGAAAAACTATTTCCTTTCTACCCGATCAACAATATTGAATTTCCAACGGTGCAACAACAACCAAATGGCAATGACTGTGGGGTTTTTTCAATTGCTTTTGCGATTTCGATATTACACGGCAGGAAACCAGATAATTTGACATACTTGACTTCTGTCATGCGCGATCACTTGCTACAAATATTCGAGAATAAAACGTTAGAGCACTTTCCAATCTCTTCGGAATTGAAAGATTACAACGTGTTTCCCTCATTGGTGCAGTCTCATCAAAAAACAGCAAGAAATCGTGCAATTAAATACAAGGATCAAGTAAAACAAAGACCCAGAAAAAACAGCACAAGGTACACGAAAAAAACTAAGCTGAGTGAAACCGAAAGTGAGTTGAGCGCCGACTCTATGAACTCAATTGGCCCTCTCAAAATTGTTGATCATCAACCGACGGCAATTAAGCAAGTGACCAAAAGAAAATCAATCATTGATTCGGAGGATAACGACATCAGGAGTAAGAAAAAGGTTCTAGAATCCATTCGTCCATTGAATTACAACGCGTCAATGACAATCAGACGAAGAGAATCGAGGTGTGACCGCGTATATAGTGATACACAAATAAATCAATTCAAAGAGTCTCCTGTATCAATTTCCGACAATAACCTGAAAAATGCCCCATCAAAAGTTCAAGAGCTGAATCATCTTCAGAATAGAGATTTGATGTTCCTTTCAATCCCAGACGATATTAGAGATGATATTAATGTAGGGTACACGATCGAATCAAATCAAGTTAGAAAAAACAAATGTTACAATACTGTTGTAGTTCCCGATACGTCCCTTACAATACCACATTTAGTTTGCAGCGCTGAACAAAGAACAGAAGTGAATGGTGAATCTAGTCATTATTTAAATAATACCGATGATTCTGCAGCGTCTGGCCACAACGATACCAATCGTTTAAAATGGGCCTCCCGAAAAGACAGAGTAAATCGAAAACGGCGCGAGAAATGGGCTGCCGCGAAACTTAGGAATGACGGATCAACGAGATTTGATAGAATCGAATCTGGTTCTCTAAATATTGATATAGAAAGGAACAAACGATATAATATACAAGCCTTTGATGACCGAAAAAAAAAAGTAGCGACAATTTCAGTATTGATAAGGTCATAGTCACTGAGGGACAAACAAAATGTTTGGAAAACACAGATATGCATAAAAGTTTGAAACGGAAATCATACGTCCTTAATATTGATGCTGAACGGCTTACGGATCAAAAGCAACATCTCGCGTTGAAAGAAGTGGAATATTCGAAATCGCAGGATATCCAAGAGCTTACAGAATGCAAGCTGCGTCCAGCAAATGAACTATCTCAGAAACATAAACGGGTTAAAATAGAAATAGGTACAAAGGAATCGTTATTGTTGAAAGAGCAAATCGTAAATAACGTGTATAAATTAATTCAGGCACCCACAAAATCATCAATTGAAAGTCGTATGGAAGCGGAGCAAATTATCAAATGGTGTTTACACGTGAGGGCCAAATATATGTTCAGGATATCAAAAAAATTGAAATCAATTAGAAAAAATGCTGAAGTTAGCTTAACGCAATTATCCAAATGCATCAATGCTACGATACACGACAAGATAAACATTTTGTGCGAGATTATTAAAAAACATACAGCCTCATCCGAGGCTTACTTTGCAGAAACTGTGTATGTACAGCCTCTACATTTCGTTGAGGCAATTGTTATGAACAAGAATGGTCAAGCAGAAAATATTTTACCTATAAGTAATTTGAAGAAATGTGAAAAATCATGGGAATGCACCTTGTTATGTAGACCTGTCGACAGCAATATTATCGACACATACCACCATTTTCTTCAGAATGTCCATGAATGTAACTTAAGTAATATTCGTAAAAAAATTCCAGAAATGCATGAATGCACAGAACGTCTTCATAATGATAAATTAGGACACAGTCACACATGCTATATCTCCCCAACGGACTGTAAATCTGTTTTCGTAGCTGTGGAGTTTTTATCGCCACTACCCAAGAGTACGAACTGTCAAAGCATTATTTTATAGCGTAAAATCGTCATTAGAAAAATTGAATAACCTGGATGAAGCTTTAAATACGACTAACATAAACATATTACGCGACATCGCAACGCGAGCTCAACAGAATTCAAATACGTCAGTCACCAGCACAGAAATTGATTTAAACGAGGACTCAATAATGGCCACACATTGCGCAGCATTCAAATTATTGACAGAAACATCAATGGATGCACCACGAAAAGCTTGTATATCCTGTGAGAAACTGTGTTTCAAAAAAGATATCGTAAACATCGCAAACATGAAGACTCGTTTGAAGTCGCCTTACTGGAAAGACTTAATGAAACAAATTCGCGATCAAGGTAACGATGCTGATTATCTTTGCGTCTATTGTCTCAACAAGTTCCGTTCAAACAAAATGACACCAACTTGTATTTTGAATAATCTTGTCGCAGGAGAAGTTCCCGCAGCATTATCTGGTCTAAACGAGTATGAGAAATTATTGATTCAAAGAGCAAAATCGTTTCAAGTAGTTCAGAACATGGGTACAATAGCTAACAAAAATATGCCACGCAGAGAAATGAATATAAAATAAATTGAAAAAATTTAAAAAAACTCCCGGCTGGAGTAAAAATCGAACACAAAAAACGTAATCTGATAGAAAGCATGAATAAAATTCATGAATCTAAAAAGTATACAACAAAAAAGGATGAAATAATTCAAGAAGTCATCTTAGTTTATTCATAGTTTGAATTATGATCGTTCGTTTGTATGAGTTCAATTTTTTGAATCGTGGTAATTTCCTCACTGCCCTCAATTCAGTCGGGAGACGTCATTCATTAAACATAAGTCGGAGGACGTTTTCTTTCGTATCGTCGAACATCTAAATCCAGATCGTCTTCATGTTCAATTAATGGCGTCTTGTTTGCACTGTTAAACATCTATATCCTATATCATCTTTATGTTTAATGAATGACGTCTCCCGACTGAATTGAGGGCAGTGAGGAAATTACCACGATTCAAAAAATTGAACTCATACAAACGAACGATCATAATTCAAACTATGAATAAACTAAGATGACTTCTTGAATTATTTCATCCTTTTTTGTTGTATACTTTTTAGATTCATGAATTTTATTCATGCTTTCTATCAGATTACGTTTTTTGTGTTCGATTTTTACTCCAGCCGGGAGTTTTTTTAAATTTTTTCAATTTATTTTATTTCATACTTTTTAAAGATAATTCGATATAATTTTCTCCACGTCCGCCAATGATTGGAATCATTTAGCTCGAACAAGACGTCCACGTCACAAAACAATTTTTCCTACTAGTGTCATAATGCACTATTGTTTATCGATTCAATATCGTAAAACGTGACCACTGTATGGAAATTTGATGTGACAAGACTTTAAAAGTATCGACTAGCTGCGGCACATGCTGGTTGTCCTTGGGCGCAGTTGAGTACAGTCTCAGCAAAATGTCAGCGCATCATGTGATTGTTCAGCTCGGCTCCATGTAGCCATGACAAATTGTCAGCCCATTGTGGAGTCTTGAGGGCGGCTTAATAGAGCCTTGACCAAATCTCAGTGCATTATGGAGATTTTAAGCGCGGCTCTTTGTAGCCTAGACCAAATTTCTGTTCATTGTACAGTTTTTTGAGCGCGGCTCGACGTAGCCTTGACCAGATGTCAGCACATTCCGCTCGTCCTTTCCAGTCATCACAAGTTTTGAATATGTCTTAAGCGAGTGAACATTGAATGAATGCTGCTTCGACGAGTGAACGTTGAATGAATGCTGCTTCGAAAAGGACCTGACTCATATAGGAAAAACAATGAAAACAAATATACATATTGTGCATTCTGACAAATCGCTTTGTCTAAAAGTTTTGTCGGTTGGAGGATAAAGTAAAAAATTGAGTCCGACAACAATTTTTTTCTTTCAAATTGCCAATTCCACCAAGGTAGACAATATCACTGGGCATAACCACATCGTCTAGCTAAACATGCATATTCACGTTTTTCACAATCCTGATAACATTATCATACGTTGAATAAAAAAGAATGAACTCATTAAACAAATTCGTTCGTACGTGAAATCAGTTGATAATCATAAATAAAACAAAATCACCGGGCATAACCACGTCATCCGACCTAACCTCCACATTCACAAATATCTTAATTTCGCGCCCGAATCCAGAAATTAATCGCGCACAAGTATCCAGAATTATTAATCCGACGTGATTGATGAAATCAGCAGTAGATCAATCCTGCTAACATTATTGAACGTTAAATAAAAAATGCACTCATGAAAAAAATATCGTTCGTACGAAATCAATCAATAAAAACAAGTTATTGGAAACACCGCTTAGATCCGTTAGATTCGCCCCTGTTTGGAAACACCGCTTAGATCCGTTAGATCCGCCCCTGTCGTCAAAGCGGACGACTCGACATCGGAATGAAGTTAGGCTATGAAGAACGATGCGAGTATTGCCTAGCCAATCAGCTGGCTCGCTGGAGCTCTACTGTGGCCAGCATCGATATGGAAATTTCGAAAAAACGCGTTTTTTCAACATCTATTATCTTTACGAGTTCACATCCGATCATAAATATTATGATTCATAAAACATCTGTGTGGTCAACGGAACCGATGTGCAAATATTCGTTTGTAGAAAATTAGTCGTTTGAGCAAACATTCGTGAATTAGGAATCGCTGTTTCGCGGGAACACGACGAAACACATAACTCCCGTTTTCAGCCGGGAGTTAAAAAAGGCTATCGGTAGATCGTTTCATTTGCCGTTGCCAATCGAGGAAACTATAAAAAAAATTTGTCCTGCAACAGCTCCGATCAATGTCAATCATGAATTATTCATACTAGTGCGGGGAATTCCTACTAAATCGAAAATTGTATGGGAAAATTTAATAAATGTGGGGAAAGTATTTAGAGCTCTCGTTTGGCTTAAAGAAAATAATCCACTATACTCTGAAATCATGTTACCAGAGTCTGCCAGCTCGTTATTTGATGGAACGTTTTCAAACGTTCAATTTCAAGTTCAAGTGAATCCCCATAGCGAACGAGGAGATTGTGATGATGCAGAATTGAATTTGAAAGATAACAAAGTCGATAATGATGATGGTAATATAAAGAACGTTGAAACAGAGGGTAAGACTAAAATTGCGTTGCTTACTCAAATGTCGCAGTCGGATGAATACTATGAACAGTTTACTATCCATCCTATGTATTCCGATAAAGAGAATAAAACCGCCACAGAGCTATATCAAATGTTGGAAGTTCAAGATGTACCTCTGGCTTATCACCATAAGCTTTTGGATTTAAAATGTTATCCAGATTTATATCCACACGGCATAAACGGCCAACATGAAGACAGATCAATTCGACTTACCGATTTTGAATACTTTCGGTCGAAGTTCATGTCAAAGCACGCAAGATATAGACTAAATATTCAATATTTATTTTACGCATTGAATGACAACAATATTCGTCAATTACGTAGTGGAATATTTCATAAGATGAATACAACTAACGCCAGACTGCGGTATACTGCCGGTAGTTACTTAAAACAATTAGCAAAAGGGGAACTAGAAGGAAATCTGAATACTATATTTGGGAAGCTACGGAATACAGAACAATTTTGGCGCAAGCCTAGATCAGACTTGAATTGCATGATTCAACATTACGGTCCAGCCACGTGGTTCCTTACTTTGAGCCCGAGCGAATATTTATGGACAGATTTGATACAATATCTGCGTGAAGTTAACCCTTCAATGGCGCGCAAATCTGTTAATTCATTAATCACCGCTGATCCTGTATCAGTATCGAGGTTTATGGATAATAAATTTCGGGCTATGTTAAAATTTATATGTTCAAAATCAAACCCAATTGGTGAAGTGATTCATTACTTTTGGAGGCGCGAATATCAAACCAGAGGAACTCAACATTTTCATTTATTAATATGGATTAAGGATGCACCGATTCTTGGTACATCTTCGATGGAAGAAGTTGTAAATTTTATATCGGAGTATTGTACTTGCCGAATTCCCGATAGAAACGTTTCACCGACATTGCATCGTCGTGTTAAAAGTCACCAAAATCATAACCACAATAGCTACTGTATCCGTACGAGAAAAATAAAAAATCGCACTACTCGTGCTTGCCGTTTCGGTTTTCCTCGTCCTGTGACCGATACATTCATTATGAAAAATGTAGCAGTTTCCTTAGCTGGTAGAAGACAATTGAAATCTAAAAGGAGATTGTATGATCTTAGAAAATCAGATCATGAAACGTGTATTAACGATTATAATCCTTCAATTCTTTGTGCTTGGGAAGGCAATATGGATATTCAATTTATTGGAGAAATATCTTCATTATTATCTTGGTACTGCACGAAGTACATTTCCAAACAAGAAAAAAGTTATGTGACCGAAATTTTTGAACAAATAAATTCTACGAAATCATTAAAAACTCTACTTTGGAATGTTGCACTGCGCATGTTGTGCAATAGGGAGTGCGGTGCTCCAGAAGCTGCAGATACGCTTCTAGGACTATCTTTATATGGTACTGATTCATCAACAACTATTCGATGGATAGATGTAAATATAATCAGAAGTAGAAAATTAAAGTCTTATAAAGAAATTTCCGTTCTGGATGCGGAGTCCACAGATATTTTCTGTCGTAGTCTGGTAGATTACTACTATCCAACCAGGCCTATTCAGCTGAACGGAACAAATCTGTACGATTTCGCTGAATGGTATGACGTAATATCTGTTGAACCTAAGCGTGATGTTGAATATTATACATTGAATGATGGAAAATTTTTAAGGAAACGCAAAAGAGGTTATTTAATTAATCATTACAAGAACAATGTCAATACTCAACCAGAAAAGTACTATTACGCATTGTTATTACTGTTTCAACCATGGAGAGATGTAGATGAGCTTAAGAACGGATGTGATACTTACGCACAGTCTTTTCTATCTGCTAAATCGCAGCTTACGGAAGCTCTACAATATCACAAGCAGCTGGCCGAAATCGAGGAAAATTTCAATCGAGCGAAGGAGCTCGTTGAAAAGGAAACAGCTGAAATAGTTGAACAAGAAAAAAATGCCGATGGCGTTCAATCTAACGAGAATGGAATACCGTTGGGTTGCAATCCGATTGAACCTGATGATGCTATGAAAGATTTCGTCGACATTGGCGAAAAACAGGAGACAGCTGATATTGCTCAAATGATTTCAGAATTGAATGAGGATCAAAGACGAATATTTGATAAGATCACTAGAACTCTAAATTCAGAAAATGAAGTTCTAAGGTTGTATGTGAGTGGAGAAGGTGGTACTGGGAAAAGCTTTTTGATAAGCACAATCAGATGTCGGGTTAAGCAAATAATTGGCAAAGATACAGCAGTAACAGCACCAACAGGCATAGCAGCGTTCAACATCAACGGATTGACAGTACATAGATTATTTCAATTGCCTGTTGAACATAGTCAAACACCAAAGTACAAACAACTTTCTGATGCAGTGTTAATAAAATAAATTGAAAAAATTTAAAAAAACTCCCGGCTGGAGTAAAAATCGAACACAAAAAACGTAATCTGATAGAAAGCATGAATAAAATTCATGAATCTAAAAAGTATACAACAAAAAAGGATGAAATAATTCAAGAAGTCATCTTAGTTTATTCATAGTTTGAATTATGATCGTTCGTTTGTATGAGTTCAATTTTTTGAATCGTGGTAATTTCCTCACTGCCCTCAATTCAGTCGGGAGACGTCATTCATTAAACATAAGTCGGAGGACGTTTTCTTTCGTATCGTCGAACATCTAAATCCAGATCGTCTTCATGTTCAATTAATGGCGTCTTGTTTGCACTGTTAAACATCTATATCCTATATCATCTTTATGTTTAATGAATGACGTCTCCCGACTGAATTGAGGGCAGTGAGGAAATTACCACGATTCAAAAAATTGAACTCATACAAACGAACGATCATAATTCAAACTATGAATAAACTAAGATGACTTCTTGAATTATTTCATCCTTTTTTGTTGTATACTTTTTAGATTCATGAATTTTATTCATGCTTTCTATCAGATTACGTTTTTTGTGTTCGATTTTTACTCCAGCCGGGAGTTTTTTTAAATTTTTTCAATTTATTTTATTTCATACTTTTTAAAGATAATTCGATATAATTTTCTCCACGTCCGCCAATGATTGGAATCATTTAGCTCGAACAAGACGTCCACGTCACAAAACAATTTTTCCTACTAGTGTCATAATGCACTATTGTTTATCGATTCAATATCGTAAAACGTGACCACTGTATGGAAATTTGATGTGACAAGACTTTAAAAGTATCGACTAGCTGCGGCACATGCTGGTTGTCCTTGGGCGCAGTTGAGTACAGTCTCAGCAAAATGTCAGCGCATCATGTGATTGTTCAGCTCGGCTCCATGTAGCCATGACAAATTGTCAGCCCATTGTGGAGTCTTGAGGGCGGCTTAATAGAGCCTTGACCAAATCTCAGTGCATTATGGAGATTTTAAGCGCGGCTCTTTGTAGCCTAGACCAAATTTCTGTTCATTGTACAGTTTTTTGAGCGCGGCTCGACGTAGCCTTGACCAGATGTCAGCACATTCCGCTCGTCCTTTCCAGTCATCACAAGTTTTGAATATGTCTTAAGCGAGTGAACATTGAATGAATGCTGCTTCGACGAGTGAACGTTAAATGAATGCTGCTTCGAAAAGGACCTGACTCATATAGGAAAAACAATGAAAACAAATATACTGTAACGTGGTGCTTTTCGAGGCACCCCGTTACTGCGCTTTAGCGCTTTCAAACCCACGCTGTCAACTGTCCACCGCCGACCCTCCCTTCGGCAGCCTTAGAAATATTAAAGAAATTTATTTAGGACCGATTATCAGTTAGAATTGTTGTTATATTTTGGCGTTAATTTTTGTCTTTCACGCGCACCCGATCTGAGTCCTCGCCTACATCGGAGATTCGAGAGGTTTGTTCCACAGCCGCTGTCTTACGTCGTTCCTTTCTCCCGTCAAGGAACGACATAGCCCCCCGGAAGTGAGGCGACCGGGATCGGTGTGAAGAATGCCTTACCGTCTGATGGAGGGAATGCCATCAGCGGTCGGATCCAAGGACGGAGCATTCCCCCGCCCTGAAGATCCGGACCTTGAGCAAGGAGCTGCGGTGGGCCAAAACTGAGGGTCCACGCAGCTGCCTCGTGCCACCCGGGTACCGGGGCTTGCCGTAAGGCCCGTTGCCCGGTTCGGATGGGAGGATTAAATATCTCGGAGCCGCCCCTGCTACCCTCCGCTCCACCGACCATCGGGTGGAGTCCCGAGGACAGGATGCTGTCGTCTCTCCGCTGCTGTATCGCGGGGACGCAGCATGGGCCGGGTGTCGAACACCGCAGGCGGAGGCGAGATCTTATTGTTGTCGACAAGCACCTGAGGGGCATTTACCACGCTGTCGCCCAGCTGCGGGATCCATAGTCGTCCGTCGATAAGGACGAGATCGGGATCCCGAGCAAACCAGCGTTGTCGACATTTACCTTATGAAGCGGTGGCGGATTCGTGGAGCGAGCCAACGTTCAGCGTCGCCGAGAGAGCGAGCACGTCTCGGCCGAGCCAGCGACTTGGGGTGGGGATCACTCGGACGAGGCCCCGCACGGCGAGCCTCGAGTCGCTCTCTTCTCGTCCAGCTTTCGTCGGTGGTGGACCACCACAGCGAACTACCACATCATACCTCCCGAAAAGGAAGCGGACATCAGCGAGACCAGGTCCGGTGTGTCGTGAGTAAAGTAGTCCGTGCTTACGCCAAGCAAATCGATTCAGAGTTGAAGTTAGCTATCATTCGTACCAAAGTGTAAAAATCCGCGAAGTAAAGACTTCGTCGGCTATCATTCCGGGTTGTCGCATACCGGATCCGGCCTCGTGGCCGGCCGGCTACCACGTTGTCGACCAGACCGCTCATTTTGAGTTGGTACGGGCTATCGTTCAGCTTCCTTAAAATCAGTTATCATACGCTTTATCGCGTGCTGTCGAAGGTGAGTGTGCGGACGAGAAGGGCCCACTCCGGAGCGAAAGTTAGGTTAGATGTTGCGTGTGTGATGAGTAGGGAAAATTGTGAGATCGATGAATATTGAGTTAGATAGGGTTGTAATGAAGATTTGATGAGAGAGTTAGTCAGTTATTGAAGTAGGATATGGCATCAAATTTATACTGTGATTTTGGTTGGATAGAGTGAATGAACGGAGTGTGAATAGGGTAGCGTATTAAGGAGTGTTGTAATTTTGCCGATCAGTTATTTGTGAGGGAAAACGAGTCAGTCAATTGTTGTCTTTCTCTTATTGTATGTCATTTTGTCCACTCGAGATATTGTAGAAAGTTGTCACACTGTCGGCATTGAATGTGAATTGTACCACGAACGACCGAAGTTTTTGTTCAATAATTGCTGTCTTTGGTCTTTGGCCGGGCGAAGCCCGTGCCCGTTAAAATTTATTGTAATTCGGTCGCTCGAAAAATGCTGATACACGCGGTCGGACGATTATCCGACCGCGAAATAAATTAATTTCTATCATTTTGCTGTTGTCGTTATTATTTGGACCGTATCGGCCTACGCCCCTCTACCCGTGTAGGGCTGAGCTACCGTTAAGCCGCATCGCTCCGCGCTGTCGCAAAAATTTAGTCGGCCCCGGTTCACACCGGGGAATAATTTCAGGGCCGTCTTGTGGCGGCTGGCGCCCAACCGCGCAGCGCAGGAGCGGCGAAGGTACCCGGCAAAAACCGGGGTTACAAATGGCGCCCAACGTGGGGCCCACGGTCATTTAGTTAATTATTGAGCAGCTATCGAAACAGAGTAACGTGAGATATCGGGAGACATAAAATTAATATTTAAAATTATTGTGGGTTAACGAATCAGTTGTTGGTCGTTCGTTCGTGGTTAAGTTTCGGTTTAGGAGTGAAAAATTGAGTGAATCGTAGAATTAGTTCGGTGGGCATTCGTCTGTGTTTGAAGGGAAAAAAAAAAAATTATTAGTATTGGGTACGAGCAAGAGCGACTTGAAATAGTCGCGAACGTAGTAGACGCACGAAAATCGGAGAATTGGGATAGCGGAGCAGCGAAGAGTGCTTAAGTGGGAGAACTTCTTAACCCCACCTAGCCTATCGGTTACGCGAGCCAGCGGGCCCGCGTAGCGCGAGCCCCAGTGACCCGCGAGCTATCAGGGTGTGCAGAGTGCGAAAAGTGAAAAGAAAAATAGTACATCGGCCGGAAAATACCACGAAAGAGCGCTGTCGAGTCCACCAAGAACGGTCGGGGTCCAGGAAGTTGTCATTCCTACGAGCTATCATACCCTGCAAGAACCCGAACAATACCTTCGGGTAGTCGACGTGTGGAGACAGTAGTGCACGATCCACGGGTAAGCTTGTGAATCCGGCAACCCATATTCGCGTTGTCGTTGTCATACTACGCGTGATCGTTCGGAGAATAGTAACGACCACCAGCCTCTTAGTTGTTGTCATACCGCGTAAATACGTCCGGGGAAAATAATAATTACCATTGTCTTAGTCGCTGTCATACCGTCGCGTACGATTCCGGGAAAAATACCCGGTCCCCGTCGTCGTAGCTGCCATACCGCGGATACGGGATCGACGATTTATTTAATCGAAATAACGCGAGCCGAAATTCATTGCGATAGAGCGTCAATAGGGCTCACAACAACAGCCAAGAAGACTCGGGTTCGAACCGTGTTGTGGTCGGCCAAAATACGAACGGGCTAAGCCGCGAGTAAACATCGTCGACAATAGATTCGCCACGGCTATCGGGCAATAGACGACAAGCACGCAAGCGGGATCGCGGCGTAGATAATCCGAGGCCACCCGAGCTGTCGAAGAAAATTTCCACGGTAACACGTTAGAGCGCGTCGGTAATACGCGCTAGGGAGATGTCGACGACCAATACAAATGAACCCGCGTGGGTATACTCCCTCGATCGTAGTGGTTTGTTACGCGAAATAAATAAGCGGGAGCTGTCAGAGGTAGGGACGACACCCACCTTACGGCAACGTTTAATATCGTATTTAGAGATCTTACGGGACGCGTCGCTCGGTCGGGGTACGATGGAGACCTCACACCCGACAGGACAGTCGTTGGCCGGCGGGATGGGAGACCCACCGGAGCCGACTGGGCCAGAAGGGGGGGACTCAGAGCCCCACTCCCCACCGTTATCTCTCGCGCGACCAGGCACAGGGGTAGCTGCAGCCACCGGTTCGGCGTTCGACCCGCCACGCGCGTACTCCCCACCCACGAATCCGTTCGCAGGGTTCGAACCAGGCATCGCGTCATCCACTCACGCGCCCCGCGTACCGCCGTTCGAAGTTGTCAACCCCCACCACTCTCCATCCCCGCTGTCACCTAGTGCCGCGACCGCTGTCTACAACACCATTCGGAAATGGAACTTAAAATTCGCGGGCGCCCCGGGGGAGGACGCCGAAGCGTTTCTCGTCCGCGTCACAGAAGGCCGCGAGCTCCTTCCCGTCGACGACATTGCTATCATCAAGTGTTTACCGTTTTTCCTCACCGGTATCGCGTTACAGTGGTTCCGCCTCGAACGACACCACTGGCACTCGTGGGACGAATTTAAATCCGCGTGGAGATCGCGTTTTGTGGACCCGGATTTCCAGTTCGCACTACGGGACGAAATTTTGCGCCGCACCCAAGGTGAGAGCGAACCCGTGGCCGATTATATCACCTGCATACGTGCGTTAGTTAACCGGTTAGACCCCCCGTGGTCCTCCGACGAACAAGTCCATCACGCGTACCGGAACATGCTACCGAAGCTACAGATTGCAGTACCTCGGGCTCACGCTGTCGATTTTTACGCCCTCGAGCACCACGCGGTGCGGGCCGAAAAGAACTATCAGGCCGCGGCGGCCTATCGCGCCCCACCAACTGCCGACGAGTCGTTATTCCCCGATTCGGCGTACCACCCCCCGCGTAAATCTCACGCGTACAGTACCGGGGAGACCACACGTTACCGCAGTGGACCATATACACCGGAATAATACCCAACAACTCACGGGTTAGGTCGCGCAAGTTGCCATCATAAAGGAGGGGGAAAGCTCGAGCTGTCACGCTGTCTCAACTCCGTGTCAATACGCGTCGCAACAAGGTAGAGTCAGGAGAGTAGAGAATAAAAGAGAGTAGGGAAACGATGTCCGCCGAAAAGAGTTAGTTACTGTCAAAATACTAGAGAGAGCGCCAATCAGAGAAGGAGTGGAGCCAAAGCACGCTGTCACACCACCTTCACCAACAGCCGCACGTAAGTCACCAGCTTCGGGGTAAGTCTTGAAACTTATTCCATGAATAAAATGAATTTTTGAAAATAAAGTCACCTTGCGTTGAAAAAGTTACCCAATCGAATGGCTAAGTATCGGGCTGCGGGGGCAGCCGGGACTGGTCGTCCTTTTTGGGGGGGAGGTATTGTAACGTGGTGCTTTTCGAGGCACCCCGTTACTGCGCTTTAGCGCTTTCAAACCCACGCTGTCAACTGTCCACCGCCGACCCTCCCTTCGGCAGCCTTAGAAATATTAAAGAAATTTATTTAGGACCGATTATCAGTTAGAATTGTTGTTATATTTTGGCGTTAATTTTTGTCTTTCACGCGCACCCGATCTGAGTCCTCGCCTACATCGGAGATTCGAGAGGTTTGTTCCACAGCCGCTGTCTTACGTCGTTCCTTTCTCCCGTCAAGGAACGACATAGCCCCCCGGAAGTGAGGCGACCGGGATCGGTGTGAAGAATGCCTTACCGTCTGATGGAGGGAATGCCATCAGCGGTCGGATCCAAGGACGGAGCATTCCCCCGCCCTGAAGATCCGGACCTTGAGCAAGGAGCTGCGGTGGGCCAAAACTGAGGGTCCACGCAGCTGCCTCGTGCCACCCGGGTACCGGGGCTTGCCGTAAGGCCCGTTGCCCGGTTCGGATGGGAGGATTAAATATCTCGGAGCCGCCCCTGCTACCCTCCGCTCCACCGACCATCGGGTGGAGTCCCGAGGACAGGATGCTGTCGTCTCTCCGCTGCTGTATCGCGGGGACGCAGCATGGGCCGGGTGTCGAACACCGCAGGCGGAGGCGAGATCTTATTGTTGTCGACAAGCACCTGAGGGGCATTTACCACGCTGTCGCCCAGCTGCGGGATCCATAGTCGTCCGTCGATAAGGACGAGATCGGGATCCCGAGCAAACCAGCGTTGTCGACATTTACCTTATGAAGCGGTGGCGGATTCGTGGAGCGAGCCAACGTTCAGCGTCGCCGAGAGAGCGAGCACGTCTCGGCCGAGCCAGCGACTTGGGGTGGGGATCACTCGGACGAGGCCCCGCACGGCGAGCCTCGAGTCGCTCTCTTCTCGTCCAGCTTTCGTCGGTGGTGGACCACCACAGCGAACTACCACATCATACCTCCCGAAAAGGAAGCGGACATCAGCGAGACCAGGTCCGGTGTGTCGTGAGTAAAGTAGTCCGTGCTTACGCCAAGCAAATCGATTCAGAGTTGAAGTTAGCTATCATTCGTACCAAAGTGTAAAAATCCGCGAAGTAAAGACTTCGTCGGCTATCATTCCGGGTTGTCGCATACCGGATCCGGCCTCGTGGCCGGCCGGCTACCACGTTGTCGACCAGACCGCTCATTTTGAGTTGGTACGGGCTATCGTTCAGCTTCCTTAAAATCAGTTATCATACGCTTTATCGCGTGCTGTCGAAGGTGAGTGTGCGGACGAGAAGGGCCCACTCCGGAGCGAAAGTTAGGTTAGATGTTGCGTGTGTGATGAGTCGGGAAAATTGTGAGATCGATGAATATTGAGTTAGATAGGGTTGTAATGAAGATTTGATGAGAGAGTTAGTCAGTTATTGAAGTAGGATATGGCATCAAATTTATACTGTGATTTTGGTTGGATAGAGTGAATGAACGGAGTGTGAATAGGGTAGCGTATTAAGGAGTGTTGTAATTTTGCCGATCAGTTATTTGTGAGGGAAAACGAGTCAGTCAATTGTTGTCTTTCTCTTATTGTATGTCATTTTGTCCACTCGAGATATTGTAGAAAGTTGTCACACTGTCGGCATTGAATGTGAATTGTACCACGAACGACCGAAGTTTTTGTTCAATAATTGCTGTCTTTGGTCTTTGGCCGGGCGAAGCCCGTGCCCGTTAAAATTTATTGTAATTCGGTCGCTCGAAAAATGCTGATACACGCGGTCGGACGATTATCCGACCGCGAAATAAATTAATTTCTATCATTTTGCTGTTGTCGTTATTATTTGGACCGTATCGGCCTACGCCCCTCTACCCGTGTAGGGCTGAGCTACCGTTAAGCCGCATCGCTCCGCGCTGTCGCAAAAATTTAGTCGGCCCCGGTTCACACCGGGGAATAATTTCAGGGCCGTCTTGTGGCGGCTGGCGCCCAACCGCGCAGCGCAGGAGCGGCGAAGGTACCCGGCAAAAACCGGGGTTACAATACATATTGTGCATTCTGACAAATCGCTTTGTCTAAAAGTTTTGTCGGTTGGAGGATAAAGTAAAAAATTGAGTCCGACAACAATTTTTTTCTTTCAAATTGCCAATTCCACCAAGGTAGACAATATCACTGGGCATAACCACATCGTCTAGCTAAACATGCATATTCACGTTTTTCACAATCCTGATAACATTATCATACGTTGAATAAAAAAGAATGAACTCATTAAACAAATTCGTTCGTACGTGAAATCAGTTGATAATCATAAATAAAACAAAATCACCGGGCATAACCACGTCATCCGACCTAACCTCCACATTCACAAATATCTTAATTTCGCGCCCGAATCCAGAAATTAATCGCGCACAAGTATCCAGAATTATTAATCCGACGTGATTGATGAAATCAGCAGTAGATCAATCCTGCTAACATTATTGAACGTTAAATAAAAAATGCACTCATGAAAAAAATATCGTTCGTACGAAATCAATCAATAAAAACAAGTTATTGGAAACACCGCTTAGATCCGTTAGATTCGCCCCTGTTTGGAAACACCGCTTAGATCCGTTAGATCCGCCCCTGTCGTCAAAGCGGACGACTCGACATCGGAATGAAGTTAGGCTATGAAGAACGATGCGAGTATTGCCTAGCCAATCAGCTGGCTCGCTGGAGCTCTACTGTGGCCAGCATCGATATGGAAATTTCGAAAAAACGCGTTTTTTCAACATCTATTATCTTTACGAGTTCACATCCGATCATAAATATTATGATTCATAAAACATCTGTGTGGTCAACGGAACCGATGTGCAAATATTCGTTTGTAGAAAATTAGTCGTTTGAGCAAACATTCGTGAATTAGGAATCGCTGTTTCGCGGGAACACGACGAAACACATAACTCCCGTTTTCAGCCGGGAGTTAAAAATACTTCGTGAACAATTAAAAACTGTTTGTCTCATTATCATTGATGAAGTGTCGATGATATCGAACATAACTCTTTTGTATATGAGAGATTCCACGTGAAACCGGCCACTTCTGACCCGACCGGTGTTCGATTTGGATCAAATTTTTTTTCCTCAAAGTACATGCTGACGACAACATTTGACAATTTTTTTAGATTTTTGCCGGCATTATTTATTTAGTAATGAATTCTTGAAAATGTCGTCAGCCGATTTTTCAACTGCAAATATCTCCAAGGCAAGATATCCAAATTTAATGGCTCGCACGTCAAAATATGCGGAATAAGGTCATCTTTTAGAAAAAAATATTTAAAAAATTTTTTACTGTTATATATATTACTTTTTTTACATCTAAATTACTAAAATCGACTTTCTGAAAAAACACCATCGTTTTTTTTTTCGAAATTTTTTATCCAGATTCCTTGTCCGATTGTCGAAATTTTGAGCCCTGAGTGAGAGTGGCAAATTCATATTTACTATTTTTTCACGAATTTTAAAATTTATTGAAATTGGAAAACTACAAACTTCAATCAATATTCCACGAGTGTGGATAACAATTGAAGTCAAAATCATTCATTTTCGAGTCAAGCAATTCGATTAATCAATTTATTCAGGTTTAAATGATCGTAAAAGATTTCGATTCGGCAGAAGATGAATATTTAGTTGTTTGCGATTTCGCGGAAAATGACGCGTTTGTCGTCCAAGATACCGCACCAGGATTTCACTGGAATAATAACTAAGCAACGATATTTCCGGTCGTGATTTACTCGAGACGGAATGCTCAATCACCGCAGCTTGGTAATATTATCGGACTGCAACCACCATAATGAAATAGCTGTCCACGTATACTGTAAAATTATTAGAAACTTTGCTAGGACACTATCGACGCCGATTAGAGTTTATTATTTTTCGGATGGTGCACCGCAGCAATTTGAAAATTATACTAACTTCGTCAACTTATATCACCATGAAGAAGATTTCAGGATTCAAACGGAGTGGCATTTTTTCACGACCACTCAAGGTAAAGGGCCGTTCGGAGGTGTGGGAGGAAGGGTAAAAAGATTGGCAGCCCGAGCAAGTTTGCAATTACCATCGAATCAACAAATACCTACCCCGCACGAGTTCTTCGAATGGGCTTCAAGATCAATCACATTGCCAAATATAGAGGTCAAATTTTCACCTCAAGCGGATTATGAAGCAGCTGGCAAACAACTCAAATCACATTCTAGAGCGGCCAAACGGATACCAGAAACACAGAGAATACATCACATAATTCCAGAACCGAACAAAAGAGTTCACGTAAAAAATTATTCATCTTCTGCCGAATCGAAATCTTTTACGATAATTTAAACCTGAATAAATTGATTAATCGAATTGCTCGACTCGAAAATGAATGATTTTGACTTTAATTTTTATCTACACTCGTGGAATATTCATTGAAGTTTGTAGTTTTCCAATTTCGATAAACTTTGAAATTCGTGAAAAAATAGTAAATATGAATTTGCCACTCTCACTCAGGGCTCAAAATTTCAACAATCGGACAAGGAATCTGGATAAAAAATTTCGAAAAAAAAAACGATGGTGTTTTTTCAGAAAGTCGATTTTAGCAATTTAGATGTAAAAAAAGTAATATATATAACAGTAAAAAAAAATTTAATATTTTTTTCTAAAAGATGACCTTATTCCGCATATTTTGACGTGCGAGCGATTAAATTTGGATATTTTGCCTTGGAGATATTTGCAGTTGAAAAATCGGTTGACGACTTTTTAAAAAATTCATAACTAAATAAATAATGCCGGCAAAAATTTAAAAAAATTGTCGAATGTTGTCGTCATCATGTACTTTGAGGAAAAAAAATTTCATCCAAATCGAACACCGGTCGGATCAGAAGTGGCCGGTTTCACGTGGAATCCCTCATATACATCTCCGATTAACAGAAATTTTCAATACATCAAATGTCGACGATGGATGGTTTGGCAAAAAACATGTTCTGCTATTCGGAGATCTTCTACAATTACCACCCGTGCGTGAAGAACCGGCATTTATCAAAGTTTCTGTGTCGAAAGCCGAAAAGCTACTAGATTCTCTCGGAAGTCCTGATATTTGGGAAAACTTATTCAATTATGATGAACTAACGATTAATATGCGCCAAAAGCAAGACACATTTTATCGAGAAATGCTATCTAGAATCCGCTTAGGAGTTGTCATTTCCGCTGACGCAACAGTTCTAGAATCAAGGAAAATCAATTTTTCCGCGACCAAATTTGACGATAGAATACGAGAATTGTGTGATTATATTCTCAAACTACCATGTGATACTTTTGGTTTACTGCCTACTCGTCACTTGTGCGATGTTTTAAATGAAAGTATGATAAATCGTCTATCTTCAAAACAGATAGAATTGATTGCCCGTGATTCCATAGATTGTGCTCCATTCAACAAGAAGAAGGCTCAGAAGATGTTAGCCCGCAATGACGAAGATAGTTCTTGTACGGCTGGTCTCGCAAGAATTATAACCATTAAGATCGGAGCCAGGGTCATGTTGAGGCGCAATATTGACGTTACATTAGGGCTTGTTAACGGTACAATCGGTAAGGTAATTTCAGTTTCTAAAGCACTTGATAAAGATGACGTAGAAAAGGTCAAAATTGTTTTGACGACGGGATTAGAATATGAGATTGAACGTGTAAGAGTAAAATTCCAAATAATGGATGGGGCATATGTTATTCGTAAGCAGTTTCCCTTATGTTTGAGCTATGGCATTACAATCCATAAGAGCCAAGGATTGAGCTTAACTAATGTTGTGATTGATGCTGGAAATTCGATATTTACTTGCAGTCAAGTCTACGTTGCCCTCTCACGCGTCACTTCTCTCAAAGGATTGCACCTAATTAATTATGATCCTTATTCTGTAAATGCTAGTGAAGGGTCGGTGTTAGAATATAATCGCTTGAGGCGGCTTCATCGCCCAGACCTCGCGCAAATTAAAGTTTCAGATCAACGTGGATCGAAAGTTCCAGATTTTGTTTGGGCAATTCATAAGGAAGTAGTGAAATGTCAGCAGCCACGGAATAATTTCGTGGAAAATGTGAATGCATGGCATGTCAATGGATTCCTCAACATCGATGGTATGTCGTGTTATGCCAATGCCGCTATGCAATGTGTATTAAACTGTCAAGCTATTAGAGAAGAACTTTTAAATGGTAATAGTATTCGAGATCAGGAAAAAGCATTAGTGGATCTTCTTCGTAGATGTATGGGACGACCTGAAGCCATTGATTTAGTTGCCGTAAGAGAGTTTGTGGGTGTGCAGTTCATTGAAAAGAAACAACAGCATGTACTGGAATTCCTTATAGCCATATGTGCAAAGTCGGGTGTGATTAAAGATTTAGTTGAACACAAATTAACAACGAAGATACTATGTCGAGGATGTCAGAACGTATCAATGATTGAAGAACAGCCGAATAATATACTGCTTCTAACGACACCACAAACAACAACAAGAAGTGTAACTTTACAGGAGATAGTTGATCATAGCCTGTCATCATGGAACCCAATTAAGGGACAGTGTGATCAGTGCGGCATCGAAAATAGAGTAACTAAGAATAGTGTATCAACAGTCAGTAAAATTGTCATTGTACAGCTCATATTAGCCAGCGCAAAGTCAGATACTCGACAAGTATCGAAAATAAATTGCGGCATCAAAGCTGTACCTACTGCAATCGTGACCGTTAGCGCTCAAAAATATAAAGTTACGAGTGCCATATTTCATCACGGTCAAGATGTTTACAAAGGCCACTATACAAGTATGTTAAGGTCTGGTAAATCTGCTTGGGTCATCGCAGATGATATGGAAGTTAAGAAGAAAAGCTGGCCAAGAAATGCTAAAGATTGTTATATGATGTTCCTGGAAAAGATTTGATAATAATCAAAATTTTATATGGGAAATAAAAAAAATTTTCAAAAATTAAACAACACGTTCAATCTTTTGAAATGTAAAAAAAACATAATTTACATAATTCTCGGTACTGGGAAATCTGTGCGAGGTAATTTAAGTTATTAATTCTTGGTAATAACTTTAATAACTTTGGCATCGCTAGAATTAAAGCTCGCGGCAAAGAATGTGCAAACTTACCATGGGCTATTCGGATTTTTCATCTCGAAATAGAAAAAAAATAACACAATGCAGGAATTTAAAAAAATAATGACTTGATTCGACAATCTTGATTCAATCCTCATTTGTATGAAATATTTATAGCAGTCGGCAAGCTAATAACATTGAAAAAAATTATACACAGTGAGCCAGTGGGATAGCATCGTAAATCATTTTATGACAGTTCTAGTGACCCGCCATTACAGAAAAAATTAATTACATTTATTTACTAATTACGATTACAAAAATAGTTTAAAAAGTAATGCCCACACTCAATAATCTTGCGTACTCCAACCCAACTACACGTTACGAAGTTTATATATTATATTTGCAAAAAGTAGTTAAATCCCCACAAAAACACAATGTGTAAAAAAATTGAGACAAGTACATTTACGCGACCCCGCTCCATCCCATGCAAAAAGGTGCGAGATCAACTGGAAACATGGAGCGCATGTATTTACAACAAGTACATATTGATATAAAAAAGAATTATTTAATATGAATCATTGGTATTTAGAAAAATATATTGTTCAAAATTGAAAATTTGAAGAATAAATTTGAATTGAAGTGAAAAATCACAGCAGTACTTGGCGAGTTTTTTTTCAAGTTAAGGCCGAAACGTTATTATTAAACAGTAATGGAGATATAAAACTATGGAATTTGTATCGACTTGATATAAATTAATTACTTACATTAGTTACAATATATTGCCTGAAATTATTTTAATTTTAGACAAAGCAGAACGTTCACTCAGTCGTTCTCTTTTTTTTCCGTAGTGAGCGACAATGGCGCGATCTCTCGCGGACTTCAAACAGACGACCATCGGTAATTCACTAAGTCAAGGCAGACATTTTATTATTAAATAGTAATAGTGGTTTAATTATTAAATAATAACTAAATATATAGTTTGTATACTTCTACGAAATACAATAGAACGTTTAATCATTGATGAGAATCCGTAACATGTTAACTCGCCAAGTACTGCTGTGATTTTTCACTTCAATTCAAATTTATTCTTCAAATTTTCAATTTTGAACAATATATTTTTCTAAATACCAATGATTCATATTAAATAATTCTTTTTTATATCAATATGTACTTGTTGTAAATACATGCGCTCCATGTTTCCAGTTGATCTCGCACCTTTTTGCATGGGATGGAGCGGGGTCGCGTAAATGTACTTGTCTCAATTTTTTTACACATTGTGTTTTTGTGGGGATTCCATTCTCGTTAGATTGAACGCCATCGGCATTTTTTTCTTGTTCAACTATTTCAGCTGTTTCCTTTTCAACGAGCTCCTTCGCTCGATTGAAATTTTCCTCGATTTCGGTCAGCTGCTTGTGATATTGTAGAGCTTCCGTAAGCTGCGATTTAGCAGATAGAAAAGACTGTGCGTAAGTATCACATCCGTTCTTAAGCTCATCTACATCTCTCCATGGTTGAAACAGTGATAACAATGCGTAATAGTACTTTTCTGGTTGAGTATTGACATTGTTCTTGTAATGATTAATTAAATAACCTCTTTTGCGTTTCCTTAAAAATTTTCCATCATTCAATCTATAATATTCAACATCACGCTTAGGTTCAACAGATATTATGTCATACCATTCAGCGAAATCGTACAGATTTGTTCCGTTCAGCTCAATAGGCCTGGTTGGATAGTAGTAATCTACCAGACTACGACAGAAAATATCTGTGGACTCCGCATCCAGAGCGGAAATTTCTTTATAAGACTTTAATTTTCTACTTCTGATTATATTTACGTCTATCCATCGAATAGTTGTTGATGAATCAGTACCATATAAAGATAGTCCTAGAAGCGTATCTGCAGCTTCTGGAGCACCGCACTCCCTATTGCACAACATGCGCAGTGCAACATTCCAAAGTAGAGTTTTCAATGATTTCGTAGAATTTATTTGTTCGAAAATTTCAGTCACATAACTTTTTTCTTTTTTGGAAATGTACTTCGTGCAGTACCAAGATAATAATGAAGATATTTCTCCAATAAATTGAATATCCATATTGCTTTCCCAAGCACAAAGAATTGAAGGATTATAATCATTAATACACGGTTCATGATCTGATCTTCTAAGATCATACAATCTGCTTTTAGATTTCAATTGCCTTCTACCAGCTAAGGAAACTGCTACATTTTTCATAATGAATGTATCGGTCACAGGACGAGGAAAACCGAAACGGCAAGCACGAGTAGTGCGATTTCTTATTTTTCTCGTACGGATACAGTAGCTATTGTAGTTATGATTTTGGTGACTTATAACACGACGATGCAATGTCGGGGAAACGTTTCTATCGGGAATTCGGCAAGTACAATACTCCGATATAAAATTTACAACTTCTTCCATCGAAGATGTACCAAGAATCGGTGCATCCTTAATCCATATTAATAAATGAAAATGTTGAGTTCCTCTGGTTTGATATTCGCGCCTCCAAAAGTAATGAATCACTTCACCAATTGAGTTTGATTTTGAACATATAAAATTTAACATAGCCCGAAATTTATTATCCATAAACCTCGATACTGATACAGGATCAGCGGTGATTAATGAATTAACAGATTTGCGCGCCATTGAAGGGTTAACTTCACGCAGATATTGTATCAAATCTGTCCATAAATATTCGCTCGGGCTCAAAGTAAGGAACCACGTGGCTGGACCGTAATGTTGAATCATGCAATTCAAGTCTGATCTAGGCTTACGCCAAAATTGTTCTGTATTCCGTAGCTTCCCAAATATAGTATTCAGATTTCCTTCTAGTTCTCCTTTTGCTAATTGTTTTAAGTAACTACCAGCAGTATACCGCAGTCTGGCGTTAGTTGTATTCATCTTATGAAATATTCCACTACGTAATTGACGAATATTGTTGTCATTTAATGCGTAAAATAAATATTGAATATTTAATCGATATCTTGCGTGCTTTGACATGAACTTTGATCGAAAGTATTCAAAATCGGTAAGTCGAATCGATCTGTCTTCATGTTGGCCATTTATCCCGTGTGGATATAAATCTGGATAACATTTTAAATCCAAAAGCTTATGGTGATAAGCCAGAGGTACATCTTGAACTTTCAACATTTGATATAGCTCTGTGGCGGTTTTATTCTCTTTATCGGAATACATTGGATGGATAGTAAACTGTTCATAGTATTCATCCGATTGCGACATTTGAGTAAGCAACGCAATTTTAGTCTTACCCTCTGTTTCAACGTTCTTTATATTACCATCATCATTATTGACTTTGTTATCTTTCAAATTCAATTCTGCATCATCACAATCTCCTCGTTCGCTATGGGGATTCACTTGAACTTGAAATTGAACGTTTGGAAATGTTCCATCAAATAACGAGCTGGCAGACTCTGGTAACATGATTTCAGAGTATAGTGGATTATTTTCTCTAAGCCAAACGAGAGCTCTAAATACTTTCCCCACATTTATTAAATTTTCCCATATAATTTTCGATTTAGTCGGAATTCCCCGCACTAGTATGAATAATTCATGATCGACATTGAGCGGAGCTGTTGCAGGACAAATTTTTTTAATAGTTTCCTCGATTGGCAACGGCAAATGAAACGATCTACCGATAGCCTTCTTATTCATTTCTCTGCGTGGAATATTTTTATTAGCTATTGTACCCATGTTCTGAACTACTTGAAACGATTTTGCTCTTTGAAACAATAATTTCTCATACTCGTTTAGACCAGATAATGCTGCGGGAACTTCTCCTGCGACAAGATTATTCAAAATACAAGTTGGTGGTATTTTGTTTGAACGGAACTTGTTGAGACAATAGATGCAAAGATAATCAGCATCGTTACCTTGATCGCGAATTTGTTTCATTAAGTCTTTCCAATAAGGCGACTTCAAACGAGTCTTCATGTTTGCGATGGTTACGATATCTTTTTTGAAACACAGTTTCTCACAGGATATACAAGCTTTTCGTGGTGCATCCATTGATGTTTTTGTCAATAATTTGAATGCTGCGCAATGTGTGGCCATTATTGAGTCCTCGTTTAAATCAATTTCTGTGCTGGTGACTGACGTATTTGAATTCTGTTGAGCTCGCGTTGCGATGTCACGTAATATGTTTATGTTAGTCGTATTTAAAGCTTCATCCAGGTTATTCAATTTTTCTAATGACGATTTTACGCTATAAAATAATGCTTTGACAGTTCGTACTCTTGGGTAGTGTGGCGATAAAAACTCCACAGCTACGAAAACAGATTTACAGTCCGTTGGGGCGATATAGCATGTGTGACTGTGTCCTAATTTATCATTATGAAGACGTTCTGTGCATTCATGCATTTCTGGAATTTTTTTACGAATATTACTTAGGTTACATTCATGGACATTTTGAAGAAAATGTGGTATGTGTCGATAATATTGCTGTCAACAGGTCTACATAACAAGGTGCATTCCCATGATCTTTCACATTTCTTCAATTTACTTATAGGTAAAATATTTTCTGCTTGACCATTCTTGTTCATAACAATTGCCTCAACGAAATGTAGAGGTTGTACATACACAGTTTCTGCAAAGTAAGCCTCAGATGAGGCTGTATGTTTTTTTATAATCCCGCACAAAATGTTTATCTTGTCGTGTATCGTAGCATTGATGCATTTGGATAATTGCGTTAAGCTAACTTCAGCATTTTTTCTAATTGATTTCAATTTTTTTGATATCCTAACCATATATTTGGCCCTCACGTGTAAACACCATTTGATAATTTGCTCCGCTTCCATACGACTTTCAATTGATGATTTCGTGGGTGCCTGAATTAATTTATACACGTTATTTACGATTTGCTCTTTCAACAATAACGATTCCTTTGCACCTATTTCTATTTTAACCCGGTTATGTTTCTGAGATAGTTCATTTGCTGGACGCAGCTTGCATTCTGTAAGCTCTTGGATATCCTGCGATTTCGAATATTTAACTTCTTTCAACGCGAGATATTGCGTTTGATCCGTAAGCCGTTCAGCATCAATATTAAGGACGTATGATTTTCGTTTCAAACTTTTATGCATATCTGTGTTTTCCAAACATTTTGTTTGTCCCTCAGTGACTATGACCTTATCAATACTGAAATTGTCGCTACTTTTTTTTTTTCGGTTATCAAAAGCTTGTATATTATATCGTTTGTTTCTTTCTATATCAACTTTTAGCGAACCAGATTCGATTCTATTAAATCTCGTTGATCCGTCATCCCTAAGTTTCGTGGCAGCCCATTTCTCGCGTCGTTTTCGATTTACTTGGTCTTTTCGGGAGGCCCATTTTAAACGATTGGTATCGTTGGGGCCAGACGCTGCAGAATCATCGGTATTATTTAAATCATGACTAGATTCACCATTGACTTCTGTTCTTTGTTCAGCGCTGCAAACTACATGTGGTATTGTAAGGGACGTATCGGGAACTACAACAGTATTGTAACATTTGTTTTTTCTAACTTGATTTGATTCGATCGTGTATCCTACATTAATATCATCTCTAATATCGTCTGGGGTCGAAAGGAACTTTAAATCTCTATTCTGAAGATGATTCAGCTCTTGAACTTTTGATGGGGCATTTTTCAGGTTATTGTTGGAAATTGATACAGGGGACTCTTTGAATTGATTTATTTGTGTATCACTATATACGCGGTCACAGCTCGATCCTCTTCGTCTGATTGTTATTGACGAGTTGTTATTCAATGGACGAATGGATTCTATAACCTTTTTCTTACTCCTGATGTCGTTATCCTCCGAATCAATGATTGATTTTCTTTTGGTCACTTGCTTAATTGCCGTCGGTTGATGATCAACAATTTTGAGAGGGCCGATTGAGTTCATAGAGTCAACGCTCAACTCAGTTTCGTTTTCACTCAGCTTAGTTTTTTTCGTGTACCTTGTGCTGTTTTTTATGGGTCTTTGTTTTACTTGGTCCGTGTATTTGATTGCACGATTTCTCGCTGTTTTTCGATGAGACTGCACCAATGAGGGAACCACGTTGCAATCTTTCAATACCGAAGAGATTGGGAAGTGCTCTAAAGTTTGATTCTCGAATATTTGTAGCAAATGATCGCGCATGACAGAAGCCAAGTACGTCAAATTATCTGGTTTCCTGCCGTGTAATATCGAAATCGCAAAAGCAATTGAAAAAACCCCACAGTCATTGCCATTTGGTTGTTGTTGCACCGTTGGAAATTCAATATTGTTGATCGGGTAGAAAGGAAATAGTTTTTCGATGAACACCTTGTGATTTCTGTAAAGTTTCCTCTTATTCATAGAATCGTAAAGATATATCTTTTCCGTATCATAATAGCACAAAACCCAATGACCACATCGGTTCGTGCGAAAATCGTCACAACTATGCAAAATCTGAATATGTTTTCGATTCGGTAACACTTCACGAATCCAGTGAGGAAACTGAACGTACCACGTGCTCTGCATATCAAATTCAGGATTTGCAGTCCTGAGCAACTCCGAAAATTTATCCATATGTCGGTCGTCTAGCCATTGGCCATTAGCGATTACATTTTCCAAAGTTGGCTCGGGTTTGATCGCCATTTTGAATTTTGATGATTTTTTGGAATCTATATTCGTTCGTAATATGTCTTTAACGAATATCAATTAAAGCAAACAAGCAAGAAAACTCGGCAATGTTTTCCAATAATATCAGCCGTATAACCTCGACTGACCTCGACTAAAGTTGTAGCACGTCTTTACAAATAAAAACAACAGATTTAAAATAAGAGTACATACACTCACACTGTCATCCAGTATATTTATTGTATTTTCAAATGAAATATACACTCCAATCTTGCTTTATACTGGAAAAATACGATTTTAATGTGGAAGTTTTACTCCAAAACTTGGTCCAGCAAACTTTTTAGCGCACAGCAGCTTATATTTGATCAAAACGATTACTTGAGGCGCACAGCAGCCTATTTGGTATGGCAAAACCACCACTTGAGGCGCACAGCAGCCTATTTGGTATGGCAAAGCCACGACTTGAGGCGCACAGCAGCCTATTTTATGTGATGAGATCACCGAATTATTATTGTAGCGTCTAGCCGCAATAATTTATCAATCTCACAGTAGCTGCTTCAAACTAAATTCAGCACACTATCCACACCTGAAACGGATAAAAAATGATTATGAAAAACTTTTCGTGAACAAATTTTACTTTTACACTACCGTTCAATATTTTTAGGACTCGTGTCAAGTGTGCTCGCAAGAAACATTTTTGCCTTTGAACGCCGAAAATTTCGCGACAAAGAAAGATAGAAAGAAAATTTAAAGCACCATTAGAAGCTTATGGATTTTTTTTCACTGTAGTCGAAGGTAAAGAATCAGCCTCAATAACTGTATTATTGATTGAGTCGGAAATCAAATTTTTGAGCCCAGAGACAACTATGAAAAACGGAAATTTGTTTAAAGAATTTTTTTTGCGACATTTCTCTTGATTGTGCCATGACTAATAGCCAAAAAAAAGATTTTCACCATAAGATTTCTAAGCTAGGTATGTCAAGCTTCGAAATGATATTTTATTCATCTCAATACGATCATTTTTCGCAAAGTTACAGCCACGCAAAAATTATGGAAAAATGTTCCGTTCCTTTAATTTTTTTGATGCGTGTAGATACCTCAGCTATTGGACATACTCAAAGTACATGGGCTTAGCCCCGATAGAGCATGAAACCTTCGATGGGTCATCGCTCCCATCTGGAAACGTCATGGACAGCCGAGATCCGAACTATATAAACAACGGTACCCGTCGATGACATATCCACTGTATTCTCAGATATAAAAACGTTTGCACGGATTTGTCCTTTGTGAATCTTACCGTATTGTTCTGGACAATTATTTATTGAATATTTTCCGTAGCTCCTGGCTATTTATTTCAATATTAGCATAATCCGAATCATGTATCTTCCTCAATGAGTAAAAAACCGTTATCCAATCTCGGGCGTACGGCAAGGTACGAATATTTGAAAAGCTGCAAAAAAAAACCTCCCGTCGTGATGAGTGCCGACAATGAAGTGGCCGAAATCCGGGCAAGAAAAGTTCCTCGGTTATGTGATCATGCATGGTAAGTAGAGATCATACTGGCGAAATCGTAATAAAAATAAGCTATCATTTTTGTGGATTCAAGGAATCGATGAGGTTTCGAGATAAATATGCACGATGTTATTGAGTCCTTCCCCCTGCGCACACGTTTACACGTCTGCACGTGTTTATTGGACGTATATGAATATTAGACTGGTTTTTGAGAAAAATTTTGAATATCAATTGATTGTTATTGTTCAATTAATAAGAGAATTAATTGATGAGTGAATTAGTTGCATTCATCACTTTTTCTAAATCCATTACGTGATCATTCTTTCGAATTAAAACAATTTTTTTACGTTTTTAATCATTATTGTTAATAAAAAAAAATTCATCACGGTACTTATTTTTTTCTATTTTACGAGAACGTAATACGATCGATTGCACTTTGTTTCGATGGGTGGATACTTATATCCCCACAAAAACACATTATAATTGACAATATAAGCATAAAAAAATAAAATGAATACAAATGATAATATAATTTTTTTTTCTATGTTGATAAGTGAGAAGTTTTTCAATAATGTAGCTCGAGGTGGACGACTATTTATGCCTAGTGAAATTAATAAAAAGCACAATGAAGTTAAATGAATCTGTGATCAGTGTATTCTCAAGGAACCTGGAATAATTTCCAATCGTTGAAGTATGTAACCAAAAAAAAAATTATATGTCAAATCAACTATAGAATTTGTATAAACATTAAACTGTATTCACCTGATAGCACTGCGCCTTACGAATCATATTATGACTCAAGTTGTAGCATAAAGTTATTTTAGTCATTGGAAAGTACGTGATGCAACAAAATCAATGATCGGAAATGAATTCAACGCAGGTAACAAATCGAAACTCCATTCGTCAAGTGGTGTCGAAGCAAAAAATCATTCATAGAAAATAAAGTTTTACGCAGGTATCAAATTGGAATTCCATTCATCCAATGATACGCAAGCGCCACAAGTCATTGGTTGAACGTCTTTCATCTTTATTACTTGAATTCTATTCTGAAAGTGACAGAAAATTGAATAGGACACAAGATACAAAATATTATTGCACGACACAATTCACGGCTGCACAATATTCATAGTAACTCAAGAACCTGTGAAAATTTTCTACGATTTTTGGGCTCGAATTGTAGGCAAAGTTTCAGGGATTAAATGTGAAGAATTTCAAACTCATGAACATTTTGTACTGACTTTAGTAATGAGTCGGAGCCAAGATGAAAAATTTATGAAAAATTAGATTTAGTTTTAAATCATTTTTACACCCTGATATTTAGGAAAACTTATTTTATTATGATGAACTAACGATTAATCTGCGCCAAAAAAATGACACATTTTATCGAGAAATGCTTTATAGATGCCGCGAAAGTTCTAGAATCAAGGAAAATCAATTTTTCTGCGACCAAATTTGATGATAAAATACGAGAATTGTGTGATTATATTTTCAAACTACCATGTGATACTGTTTCGTTACTGCCTACGCGTCACTCGTGCGATTTTTTAAATGAAAGGATGATAAATCGTCTATCTTTAGAAGTGATTGAATCTTTGTTTTCAATCTTTATTACACGCTCGCTCAGAGCTTAGTGATGAAGATATATTAAAAAAGAGTCAATGGATGCAAATGTCCATACGCTTTCTAATGGCGCTTTGAACATTTTTTAAGCTTTCTTTATCGCAAAGTTGTCGACGGTCAAAGATAGAAGTGGTTTCTGCGAGCGCGCCTTGCAAGTATCCTGGTAATATCGAACTATGGTGTATTTTTTTATATTTATTACTTACCGCCTGATGATCTTTTTGACACTTTTTCTTTTTCAATTTTTTCAATATTTTCTGAAGTGTCGAGCAGCTTCAATCTTCGAACCCCACGGTTCAAACAAAAACAGGTTACTGTTTTGAAAATTATTCAAAATACTTTTTGCGTTTAAATTGTAACGTCCTGCAAAATATGTGGACAATTCGAATGAGAAAAATACATCGGTGACATTAGCACGGAGGTAGAGTGCTTGTTTCAGGAATAACACTCCATGGGTTCGATTCCCGGGATGTACCGTATATTTTTTTCTCTGTTCGATAATCCGCCAGGACGTCATCATCGATCTACACTAAGGTGAATCACTGGATCACTGGAAGTTTGTGGGAAAAAAAATTCTACATGTAGGAAATAGTACATTATGACACTAGTACGAAAAAAAAATTTCTGACGAGTGTGAGTTTGCAGAACGAGTCGAAGGTGAGTGATGCAATCACACGAGCCCACAAACAAATCTCCACAAACCTATCAAAAATGTTACACCTCGATATACCAATTAACAATAGATTTATGTGAACAAAGAATTTTTTCCCTGCTTAGGGACAACATCGCGGTTTGGCGAGCTTGGGGCAAGCGCCCCGCCGGCGACAGGGTGTTTAGCGCTTCGTGTGTGCGAAATGTGATATCGCCAAGCGCAGCATCCAGCCCGGCCGCTGCCCCTACCGCTTGCCCGGGCAAGGTCGAGTCAAAGGAATGCGCGAGTCGCGGGTCATTTCGCCTGTTGTTTTCCATATTTTATTTATTTAAATTTTCCTTTTATGGATTTATCAAACTTCTATTTTACGTTTCCCTAATCCTCTACCTCTCGCCTGATTCGATTACTCCGCGTTTTATTTGTTGAGAATTAATTCTGGCTGAATTTAATTTAATTTTGTTCGAAGCGTTAGTCAGGTGCCACGCTGCGTGGGCTTTTCTCTCTCGCGTATTATTACTACGATTGCCGCGTAAACAGATTATCTTTTCTGTCACGGTTAATACCAATCCGAAATATTGTATTACAAATCTTTCTTTTACTAAATCTTCGCGGACATCGGAATAAATTGTAAATTGGCTTTGATAGGTTTATATGATAAGATTAGGTACTGCCACTTACAGGTGGATGATCCCTGATGATCCATGAAACGGTCGGCCTTGATCCATTCCGCTGCGTTTCCTCGATGATCTCTGTTGATCCTTGAAACGGTCGGCTGTGGTTCCTTCCGCTGCGTTTCCTTGAGCCCCTTGGTGTTCGGTTCGTCCTTGTCCTTGACCCTCCGACGTATGCTTCTCAGGCGGCTCGCTATCTCGCTACGGCAGATACCACTGCGCGGTAGGAGAACCAGGCTGTACCGCGACGACTGCGTGTCGCGTAGAGCGCTGGACTTTCGCACACGACTCTGCACCGATTGCACTATTGCGTCACAATGGTGTGGCCGCTGCACCCAGGTAAATTCTCGCGATGTGCACTTCCGGAATTTAACCCCGAGTATCGTGCAGGCACAGCTGATTCACTATCACTGCACTGCACAACCAGGTAAAATGCCTCGACAGCTTCGGTGTCGGGATTTTGACACTGGTACACCACGCGCACCGCAAACACTGTTCTGATTCGGTGCCGTGTAACCGGATAAAAATTTAACGTTCACTTTTCGGAAAATTTCTTATCGCGGTTCTAATTTATCGCGGACTATGTCGATAGTTTATATCACGTTTCCGCCTTCCAGGCGAATTCCACGACGACTGCATGTCGGGAACTTCGACGCTGGGGATACGTCGCGAGCGTAGACCAACTCGTCGAGCTCGGGTCCGCGTGGCTGTGTGAAGCCTTCCTGTATTGAATGCGTATGGAAGGGTTCAAAAACGCACTGATTTTAGAGTTATTATGGCAGATCCCACCGCTGCCACCAATGTTGTGTCCCCCGGATGACCCGTGTCTCCTCGAATCTTCAGATTACGGGTCAGGAGGGATAAGTCGGGATCTCTTGCCACAAATAAGTATTAACTCATAAAATACAGACACGCTTTGGATTTATTATGGTTTTTTGGGTTTTTACACAGCAGATGTTATTCTCGATGACTCGGACTAACACTTTATTATCGCGTTGCGACGTATCACGTTTACCGCGCCGCGGGTTTCTATTAGATATTTCTATTCGCGCTTGTTACAAAGTATCGACGAGGAAATTCTATCGCGGCACGGGAGTCTGATGATCAGAGGACCGTTCGACTTGATCTTTCGTTCAAGACTGACTTTTCGATGGCGAGCTTTCGGTTCTTCGAGGCTCGTTGTCGAAAAGCTGATTCTACAATTTTGTGGTCTGACCGTTGCCAGCCAATCGCATGATTCTTTGTCAGCACGGTCTTTCGAAAAGGATTCAATTGTTGTAACGGAAATCCGTATTTCCGTTACTTCGCGTAAGCTGTTTCGTTTTATTTTATTCTTTATAATTTCAATATTTAGCTGTCTGCAAAGGAAATATCGTATCTCCTTTCATATCGCCTGATTCGGAATCAGCGATGTTCGATCGTGAGAAACAATTATATCGTGAGAAGCATATAATTGTTTCGTGAATTTATTTTATATAAATTTATAATGACAAAATGTACTTGAAAATTGCGGGGCACAACAGAATTAATGAATTAATGAATTAATGAATTAATGAATTAATGAATTAATGAATTAATGAATTAATGAATTAATGAATTAATGAATTAATGAATTAATGAATTAATGAATTAATGAATTAATGAATTAATGAATTAATGAATTAATGAATTAATGAATTAATGAATTAATGAATTAATGAATTAATGAATTAATGAATTAATGAATTAATGAATTAATGAATTAATGAATTAATGAATTAATGAATTAATGAATTAATGAATTAATGAATTAATGAATTAATGAATTAATGAATTAATGAATTAATGAATTAATGAATTAATGAATTAATGAATTAATGAATTAATGAATTAATGAATTAATGAATTAATGAATTAATGAATTAATGAATTAATGAATTAATGAATTAATGAATTAATGAATTAATGAATTAATGAATTAATGAATTAATGAATTAATGAATTAATGAATTAATGAATTAATGAATTAATGAATTAATGAATTAATGAATTAATGAATTAATGAATTAATGAATTAATGAATTAATGAATTAATGAATTAATGAATTAATGAATTAATGAATTAATGAATTAATGAATTAATGAATTAATGAATTAATGAATTAATGAATTAATGAATTAATGAATTAATGAATTAATGAATTAATGAATTAATGAATTAATGAATTAATGAATTAATGAATTAATGAATTAATGAATTAATGAATTAATGAATTAATGAATTAATGAATTAATGAATTAATGAATTAATGAATTAATGAATTAATGAATTAATGAATTAATGAATTAATGAATTAATGAATTAATGAATTAATGAATTAATGAATTAATGAATTAATGAATTAATGAATTAATGAATTAATGAATTAATGAATTAATGAATTAATGAATTAATGAATTAATGAATTAATGAATTAATGAATTAATGAATTAATGAATTAATGAATTAATGAATTAATGAATTAATGAATTAATGAATTAATGAATCAATGAATTAATGAATTAATGAATTAATGAATTAATGAATTAATGAATTAATGAATTAATGAATTAATGAATTAATGAATTAATGAATTAATGAATTAATGAATTAATGAATTAATGAATTAATGAATTAATGAATTAATGAATTAATGAATTAATGAATTAATGAATTAATATATAAATGAATAAATAAATGAATGAATAAATAAATGAATAGATAAATCAATAAATAATTTTCATTTTCCCAGCAGGAGGTCGGTGGAATTTTAGAAGCCGGCGGTCACACTTTGAACGGCAGCATCATCAGGCACAGGCGCGATTAGTTGCCCTACTCTATAAAATGGCAGCCCCACAACGCGGCCGTGGGCCAAGATTTTAATTTTATTGTATGAATTAAAAATAATAATAATTCTAATTTTTTATGAAAATCAATTTCTATTGAATAATGATATCTACCTGATATTCGGCGCTGGCGTGGTAAGCGGAGCGCTCGCAAAGACCACCGAGTTGAGCTACGGACGGTCGTCGTGTGGACTCTGCACGCCCATACATATAACTCGATTTCTCGAGAACCCGTTGACATTTATCGATTTTTTTCTCGACCGATAGAGACCTGAAGTCTTAACGGTACTTCTTGATTTTTTCCAGATTTATAAAAAAATTTCCTAGAAGAGAGAGAGAGAGAGGGAGAGCGAGAGAGGGAGAGAGAGAAAGAGAAAAAGAGAGAGATGATTCATTGATCGGATTTATTATACCCTAGTCAAAACTATGGGGCAAGTTGGAACTATACAGAAATAATACAATACATTTTTCAATTTCATCTAATAAGATACAGACTTGACAAAGTAGTGTGAGCTTAATAATATCGAATATGAGTAATATAATATAACATGATACAGCAGGGTTTAAACGAGTAAACCTGATCTGCAACAAGTGAATTAAATTAAATTATATAACTTCTCTCTGTTCTCCTGATTTAAGAAAATCGAGGAGTAGTTTTTTAAAAGTAATCAATGACGGGGCTGTGGTTATCTCTAGCAGTAACGAGAAAGAGAGACAGAGAGAGATAGAAGAGAGAGAGAGAGAGAGAGAGAGAGAGAGAGAGAGAGAGAGAGAGAGAGAGAGAGAGAGAGAGAGAGAGAGAGAGAGAGAGGAAGTAAAGGAGAGTGAGAGCCAGAGAGTACGAGAAAAAGCGAGAGATTTCAGGGCATACCCTAATATCAATATTAAATATTCTTCATCCCGTTCTCTTCCATTCGTTCCCAGACGAACCAAGAACCAGGCCAGCACGCTGGCAGCGTGCGGGGCGGCAGGTTCGACGTCGGGCGGAGCAGGCACGTCGAAACCTCGTAATCCTGCTGACGAAAATGGCAAATCCCCGTCGATTCTATCACCGATGAATTTTGTTATAAAAATAAAAGACTTTTAATGAATAACTTGTGTCGATTGCGTATCATACGATGAATAGATTTTAAATTTTATACCAGCGTAGAACTTTATTTTGCATTCAAGATTCTCTTTTCATAAGTAATGGAGTGAATAGGAAAAACAATGAAATTTAATGATCATAAATTCATGAATTCATAAATTTAATGTTCATCTTATTCGCAGATTAGAATTCGAGTTATAAAGAGAAAAGACCTTCAATCAATGACTTATGTCGCTTGCATATGATTTCATGAACGGAAATCCAATTTGATACCTGCGTAAGATTTAATTTTCCATGCATGATTTTTCTTCTTCATGAGTAATGGAATGAGTAAGACGTTAAGCGGTTTGGAAGTTTTTTTTTCTACGCCGTTGATGAATAGAAATTCAGTCGCTTACCTGTGACGAAGGCCTTTTGTGCAATATTATATTGCACCTTACACCACATTCGATGGATGAAATTCCAATTGTGCCCATGCGTTGAACTGTTTACAATATATGATCTTGCGCCTTATTCAATTTTGTGTTTTGAATCTTATTTGCAGAATAGAATTCAAGTTATAAAGATGAAACCCCTCCAATCAATGATTTGTGTCGCTTGCATATGATTCGATGAATGGAATTCCAATTTGATACCTGCGTAAGACTTGATTTTACATGCATGATTTTCCTTCTTCATGAGTAATGGAATGAGTAAGACGTTAAGCGGTTTGGAAGTTTTTTTTTCTACGCCGGTGATGAATAGAAATTCAGTCGCTTACCTGTGACGAAGGCCTTTTGTGCAATATTATATTGCACCTTACACCACATTCAATGGATGAAATTCCAATTGTGCCCATGCGTTGAACTGTTTACAATATATGATCTTGCGTCTTATTTAATTTTGTGTTTTGAATCTTATTCCCAGAATAGAATTCAAGTTATAAAGATGAAACCCCTCCAATCAATGATTTGTGTCGCTTGCATATGATTCGATGAATGGAATTCCAATTTGATACCTGCGTAACACTTTATTTTCCATGCATGATTTTTCTTTTTCATGAGTAATGGAATAAGTAGGACGTTAAGCGGTTTGGAAGTTTTTTTTTGTACGCCGTTGATAAATAGAAGTTCAGTCACTTACCTGTTACGAAGGTCTTTTGTGTAATATTATATTATACCTTACACCACATTCGATGGATGAAATTCCAATTCTGCCCATGCGTTGAACTGTTTACAATATATGATCTTGCGCCTTATTCAATTTTGTGTTTTGAATCTTATTTGCAGAATAGAATTCGAGTTATAAAGATGAAACACCTCCAATCAATGATTTGTGTCGCTTGCATGTGATTCCATGATTGGAATTCCAATTAGTTACCTGCGTAACACTTTATTTCCCATGCATGATTTTTCTTCTTCATGACTAATGGAATGAGTAGGACGTTAAGCGGTTTGGGAGTTTTTTTTTTCTACGCCGTTGATGAATAGAAATTCAGTCGCTTACCTGTGACAAAGGCCTTTTGTGCAATATTATATTGTACCTTACACCACATTCCATGGATGAAATTCCAATTCTGCTGATGCGTTGAACTGTTTACAATATATGATCTTGCGTCTTATTCAATTTTGTGTTTTGAATCTCATTCGCAGAATAGAATTCAAGTTATAAAGATGAAACACCTCCAATCAATGATCTGTGTCGCTTGCATATGATTCGATGAATGGAATTCCAATTTGATACCTGCGTAACACTTTATTTTCCATGCGGGATTTTTCTTCTTCACGAATAATTTGAATGAGTAGGACCTTAAGCGGCTTGGAAGTTTTTTTTTTCTACGCCGTTGATGAATAGAAATTCATTCGCTTACTTGTGACGAAGGCCTTTTGTGCAATATTATTGTACCTTACACCACACTCTACGGATGAAAATCCAATTATGCCCATGCGTTGAACTGTTTACAATATATGATCTTGCGTCTGATTCAATTTTGTGTTTTGAATCTTATTCCCAGAATAGAATTCAAGTTATAAAGATGAAACCCCTTTAATCAATGATTTGTGTCGCTTGCATATGATTCGATGAATGGAATTCCAATTTGATACCTGCGTAACACTTTATTTTCCATGCATGATTTTTCTTTTTCATGAGTAATGGAATAAGTAGGACGTTAAGCGGTTTGGAAGTTTTTTTTTGTACGCCGTTGATAAATAGAAGTTCAGTCGCTTACCTGTTACGAAGGTCTTTTGTGTAATATTATATTATACCTTACACCACATTCGATGGATGAAATTCCAATTCTGCCCATGCGTTAAACTGTTTACAATATATGATCTTGCGCCTTATTCAATTTTGTGTTTTGAATCTTATTCGCGGTATAGAATTCAAGTTATAAAGATGAAATACCTCCAATCAATGATTTTTGTCGCTTGCATATGATTCCATGAATGAAATTCCAATTTAATACCTGCGTAAGACTTAATTTTCCATGCATGATTTTTTTTCTTCATGACTAATGGAATGAGTAGGACGTTAAGCGGTTTGGAAGTTTTTTTTTTCTATGCCGTTGATGAATAGAAATTCAGTCGCTTACCTGTGACGAAGGCCTTTTGTGGAATAGTATATTGTACCTTACACCACATCCGATGGATAAAATTCCAATTGTGCCCATGCGTTGAACTGTTTACAATATATGATCTTGCGCCTTATTCAGATTTGTGTTTTGAATCTTATTCGCAGAATAGAATTCAAGTTATACAGATGAAATACCTCCAATCAATGATTTGTGTCGCTTGCATATGATTCGATGAATGGAATTCCAATTTGATACCTGCGTGAGACTTCATTTTCCATGCATGATTTTTCTTTTCCGTGAGTAATGGAATAAGTAGGACGTTGAGCGGTTTGGAAGTTTTTTTTTCCTACGCCGTTGATAAATAGAAATTCAGTTGCTTACCTGTGACGAAGGCCTTTTGTGCAATATTATTGTACCTTACACCACACTCTACGAATGAAAATCCAATTATGCCCATGCGTTGAACTGTTTACAATATATGATCTTGCGTCTGATTCGATCTTGGGTTTTGAATCTTATTTGCAGAATAGAATTTATGTTATAAGGATGAAAGACCTCAAATCAATGATTTGTGTCGCTTGCCTATCATTCGATGAAGGAAATTCAATTTGTTGCCTGCGTTGAATTCATTTCCGATTAATGATTTTGTTGCACCACGTACTTTCCAATGACTAAAATAACTTTATATTTATTTTATTTTTTTTGCTTATATTGTTAATTATAATGTGTCTATCATTTGTAATAGCCATTTCTTCTTAGTTATTAACTGGTTAACGACAACGAACGGTCAGATTCACTTGACGTTATTTCGATACGTATTCACCATCTCTAGCTTCATGTCACACCTGGTTTCGTATTGACGGTTGACTGATCATCAGTGACCGTCATCACTAGCGGTGGTCAATACGGTAGGAAAATCGCGTCTGATCTGACAAGCTGACTGACGCTATGACTACTGAAAAGTGTGCGACAGCTCTGAAATAGATTTTGGTATAAAACGTCGGAAACACGATTTTAATCATGAACATAATTCGATATCTCCCGCATTATAGCACCTACGGCATTGGTGTTGGTCCCAATCGGAATATAATTTTTTTTCGCTTCTAATTACAATTAAATATTTAGGAATAGAGCTCTGGATTTTAAAAACTAGTACAAAGTTGGGTTAATGTTCAACAAGTTTCGAGAATAAGATACTGCAGTCGCGTCTCGAGAGGCGGTCGGTATGGTAGAAACCGGTATGGTATGGTGGTAAATGTACTTGTCTCGAGACGCTACCGCGTCTCTTGATCGTATATCGCATGGAGACTAGAGTAAAGGAGCATAATCGCTTATGGCGGAATCGTCCCAAACGTGACCCGAAAAAGCGAGGAACGATCCGACGGTTTGCACCGCCTGGCGGCGCCACTTCTGCTCGGAACTCACTGTGAAGTGTGGCGTTGGTGATGAAATGAAGTGAGCGGGATATAGACACATTTTGTGTTGCATGTGACGTAAACTTTACGCAGAATTTACGAAAACGAAATTCATCGTTTTTGGTACAATCTTTCGACGATTTTAAAAAAGGTGACGGAAAAACAAAAAAAAAAAGGCACAGTAAAACCATATTTTATAACCAGCAGGTAAGAAAAAAGTTTTCTGTTATAATTCGCGCATTAAATGTTAATTGAATTCAGGTTGTGATGCTATGTAGCGTCTATTTTCCACGCTCGGAGCCAGCGTGAAATTTTTCTTGCTGCTCGAGAGATTAACATTCATATCGAGAATTGCAATGCAAAAACTATATTAAATTTATTATTTTTTCCAGTTTGTTTCTGCGAAAATGGGCAAACTGTGCTCATATCCAGGATGTCGAACGGGAGGACGTGCCGAGAAAAAAAAAGATCGTGCATGGGATTGCGACAATTATCAATTTTAAGTGCATGAAACAAAACAATGCTTCGAAAGTGAAAAATGATTAAAATAAAAAATAAAGACACGTGCGTTTAGCTCGTGAAATAATCGTTAAACCGTGTCAATATCATACATTAGAAATTTCAAACAATCCAATCGAACTGTTTATACTCAAGGATAATCATTTCGATGATGATCGAATGGGCAAGATCCACGAATTGAATTCAAATGCTCGAAGCAACCCCGAGTTTTTGTGAGTTTGCTGCAGATGAACGATTCAAAATCACGGCGTATGTCACCGCGCTTGGTGGTCCCGAGCAGAAGTGGCGCCGCCAAGCGGTGCAATCCATGGGATCTTTCCTCGCTTTTTCCGACCATTTCTTTAACATTGTGATTGGGCTCCTTTACTCTAGTCTCCATGGTATATCGTATGCACAGCAGAAAACGACTGTCTACGTTCGCGTCGTATCACAGGTTGTTAATTATTAGTACTTTTCTTGACTTCACTTGACTAGTGCAGTTTCCGGTAAACTCCACTCGCCCGTCGGTAGAAGCGTGAAAGTCTGTTGACTACTCGAGTCAAAACCGGTTGGCCACGAACTACGAAAGTCATGATGGTTGGCCACAATACTGCCCCTGAGTCGTTTCAAGCGGGAGCTTTAACGAGACTTTCTTGTTTTTGCAGGTCTTAATACGTATGTTCGTGATTGAACCCCATTCATGTTCTGGTAATCGATCAGCCTGTGTCGGTTCAGTGACGTCTAGTTTGAAGAGTATGTCCGTGTGCCTGTTTGTTATTTTATACGGTCCTCTGTATGGATCTTCCAATCGTGTTTGAACATGATCGGATCTGAGGAATGCGTGGCTACACGTGTGGAGGTGCTTGGAAATGAAAACTCTCGATTCTATATGATGCGCTGTCGGTGTTGGCCTCAGACCTCTCATTTACTCGCGTCGTTTCTCTACAAAGATTTGAGGATTGGCCGAAAAATTGGAGTTTATGAAGAATTCTCCGGACACACGTAGAGTTGTTCCGTAAAGCATCTCCGCCGGTGAGGCTTGATTATCTCCTTCCAGACGCGTACGTAATCCAAGTAGTACTGTAGATAAAATCTCAATCCACGGTTTTGGCGAGCACATTAATGCAGATTTCACTGTGCGGGGCCAACGTTCGATCATACCGTTAGATTGAGGATGGTACGGTGTTGTTCTCTGTTTATCGCACGCAATGAATTTAACGAATGCCTGGAACAAGGATGACTCAAATTGCGATCCTTGATCAGAAAGCGCGGTGATGAGTGTATCGGCAGTAATGTCTTTCAACGGGACGGCGACTAGCCATCCCGAAAATCGGTCGATTAAAGTCAGGCAGTATTTGTACCCTTCGTCCTCAGGCACCACGATGATGTCCACGTGTACGTGTTCAAAGCGATCGTCTGGGATGTCGATGTGTTGAGGCTAACGAGTATGTCGGTGTACTTTGGAGCGTTGACATGGAATGCATTCTCGAGCCCAGGTAATGATGCCCTTCTTTATCCCTGGCCCAACGAAATTCTCCCGAACTTGTGACGTGACGTTCCTACTTGGGTGTGAGGGCCCGTGTATGACGTCGAAAGCTGTCTCACGGAGTATCCACGGTAGGTAAGGGCGAACTATTCCCACTGAGGTGTCACAGTATATGTCTGTATGGTCGAATTGAAATTCGTCTCATCTCAGCGAGGATCTGTTATCTTCGAGGAACTGTAGTAGTTCATCGTCGTGACGTTGTCGTATCATCTGTAAATCCAGTTCGATTAGCATGTTGATGCGTGAAAGTGTGTCAGCAGCTACGTTGTCTTCGCCCTTTACATAGACGAAGCCACTTGTAAATTGTGAGATGTAGTCAAACTGTCTAAGTTGCCGTTCTGATGTTTTGTCAAGTTTCTGTGCGAACGCGTAAGTCAGTGGTTTGTGGTCCGTTCTAATGGTAAATTGTCGTCATTCTAGAAGGTGTTTGAAATGCATGATGCTGGCGAAAGTTGCAAGCAGTTCCCGGTCGTATGTACTGTAACGTGTTTCGGTTTCTGTCAGTTTTCTGGAGAAAAATCCTATTGGTTTCCAGTCACTGTCTTCTTCTTGTTCGAGTGTCGATCTGATGGCGTTTGTTAAAGCGTCAGTTGTCAAACGTAGTGGTGCGTTTGGTGATGGATAGGTGGTCAGTGTCACAGTCGAAAGGGCCCTTTTGCACGCAAAAAACGATTTTTTCGCGTTCTCTGTCTAAACGATGGGAGTCTCATCCTTTTTCTTCGAATTCTTGAGGTAAATGGGGAGAGGCAGTTGAAGCTGTGCAACATTCTTGACGCATGAGCGATGATAATTGAACATGCCTAGAAACATGCGAAGTTCCATAATTGTAGCAGGGAGTGGAAAATCGTCGACGGCCTTTACCTTCTCAGTATATGGAAGAAATTTCGGGCTGCTGATCTGGTATCCAAGAAACGAAACCTGTTCTTTTCCGAAATGGCATTTGCTGACATTAATGGATAGTTTGCGAAAACGAAGTCTAAGCCACGAAGAACGTAGTCCATGTATCGTTGGAATGTTTGGGTAGCGTTCTTGAGGCCGAAAGGCATTCCAATGTATTTGTACAAACCCCAAGGCATCATTATTACTGTCTTCTAAATACTGTCTGGATTGACTGGAATCTGATTGTAAGCTTTTTCTAAATCAATTGTTGAAAAAATGTTTTTTCCGTGAATGACTCAAAACAGACTGTGGACTTACGGCGGTGCATATTTATCTGGAATAGTTACACTATTCAGTTTTCGATAATCACCACAGAGATGGTAAGTGTAATCCTTATTTTTGGTCAGATGTATTGGACTCGCTCATGGACTGCTAGACGGCCGAGTTACCCCATTGTCCAGGAGCCGTGGCATTTCGGTTTTTGCTGCCGTTGCTTTATCCTTGAACGATTTGCGAGAGCCTTCAGTGACAGGTGGTCCCGTGGTGATGATGGTGTGATTGAATTCGCTATTCGGGTTCGGTGCGAAGTGTCTCGGCTTTGTGATGTCGACAAATTTCGTTAGTAGATCAGCATATGTCATGGTCATATTAATCGTAGATACGCTGTGGTAGTCAGTCTCTATGACTCTCCCTTTTGACGTAAAACCAGCTACAGCATTAATTAGTTGCTGGTCTCGCATGTCGATCAAAATATTATGTTGCACAAGGAAATCCGCTACTAGGATTGATTCTGGAATATTGAAAATGATGAAAACCCAACGAAACTTGCGTCGCATTCCTAAATCTACGTCGCCTGCATGCAGACCATATGTCGGTATGGGTGTGGAATTCGCTGCAAACAGAGTGCCGTTAGCGTTTCTTGGACGGTTTTGGAATAAACGTGCAGGCAACAAGGAAACGACCGAACCGGAGTCGATCAGGTAACGTTGGTGTGTTTGTTGATCATATAAAAATAATCGAATGACTGTGGAAGGACCAGCGGCACATGATACGCTGTTGTCGTTTACCGCATTAACATGCGACAGTTTCCCTAGTTCGGAGCATTGACAAATGTGCAGGGTGTGGTACAGCGTCTGGCGTTCTGTCCGAAGCGTTGGTGAAAGTATCAGATACCAGATTAAGTCGAACTCTTTTACCTGTTGCTCTTGCTTCTCGAACGTGATCGTCCACAATCGTCCGATCGAATTTTCTCGAACACTTGCTGCTGCTGTTTTTTCATGTCGAGAATCTCTTTCATACAGAAAGCTATTGCGGGTTGCCGTTCGGTCATATGGATTTCTGGCAATGGACGCGGCGGCGTCCTGGATCTCGTGTGCTGATCATCGACTGCGGCGACGATGTGTGACGGTTTAGATATGATGGGTTCGTTCAATGTGACTGTTTCGAACAGCCCGTCAGCCATTTCCGCCAAAGCGTCGAGTCTCAATGTGGCTGGAGTCACAAGCAATGGCCTTATAGTCAACGGTAAGCGACTCACCCACAGGTTATGTAGCATTTCCTCATTTATGCTATCGGCTGCCAAATCCTTTATTTCCGTCAGCAGTTGCGAAAGCTTCTTATCACCAATGACGAGGTCGTTGAGTAGTCGATGCATTTGCTTTTGACGGGAATCTGCAACGCGTTTGTTGATTGTCTGTTTCAACGTATCGTATTTGTTGTCCGCTGGTAGTGCAGAGGTGATATCGGTGGTGCAGTGCAAGGTGTCCGGATCCAAAGCTCGAAGTGTTGCGTTGAATTTCACATCATCGCTGCAAGTTCTCGCTGCGACGAACTCAGCTTCAATTAAATGAAACCAAATATCCGGTCTTTCCTTCATAAATGCCGGCAACTGTGGTTCACTCACTGCTGCGACTAAATCTGGTTCGTATGTTCGACGCGGTAGCTGTGAAAATGATGCGTGCTGCTGCTGCATGTTAAATGCAGCCTGCGAGCCTGAAGACTGTTGCGATGATGAATAAAGATACGGAAGGAGCGCGCTGTCGTCTTGACCATCTCCAGGTATTGGTCGATCGTTCATCATAATAGATTAGCCGTGTGATGAAACTGTCACAAGTTATGACTGCGCACTAATCACAAAACTAAGGTTATCAGGTGGAAATGTTCTATCGCTTTCGAATCCACTAAGATCACGTCGGAGTCACCAATTATAGCCCTCGGGTCTATAATAATAATTATTTAATGCGATAGTGGATTCAATGTCCCGTATATTTGTTTCATTTATTTTATTTGCAGTGATCAACGTGGTTAATATAATCGTATATCGTAGGCACATCAGAAAACGAGTGTCTTCGCTCATGTCGTATTACAGGTTGTTTATTATTAGTACTTTCCTTAACTTTACTTGATTAGTGCAGATTCCGGTAAACTTCACTCGCTCGTCGGTAGAGGCGTGAAAGTCTGTTGACTACATCCGCGTGACGGCAGCCTAGCACAATCGGAAATCGTAATGTCACTATATACAAGCTTTTTTGCTCATTGTTTGCTAGTTGTTTGCTCAAGTGAAAATTTCTTTGCTCGTCCGGTTTTTGAAAAAATCGATTTTGGAAAAGACTGCTAGCGTTATATAACGCCAGCAGAGCACTAACTTGCTCGGCAAAATCATACGATCTGACTGTACTGCATTTTTTTGCTATTTGTTTGCTCCCAAAATTTCGGAGGTTCAACCCCGTTGCTTGATTATTGTCGCAGATATCCACCCTCGACGGCCCGAGCTACCCTTACAGACGAATTTTCGATAATTTGTCCATATCGCTTATCTTTTCTCAGTGGGATTTTTCGCTTATTGTTTGCTCACGACATTTCAAAGACTGAACCCCGTAGCGTAATTCTTTTTCGAAATCTCCACCCTCCGAAGACTGTGGCCAACCGTCGCAGACTAATTTTTCATGTTTTGTCGATATTGCTTATCTTGTTCTGACTAGAAATCTTTGGCAATTGGTTGCTTACGGCATTTCGAAGACTAAACCCCGTAGCAGAAATATTTTAAAAAATATCAACCCCCCGAAGATTCTAGCCACCCTTAAAAAAAAACTTTTTATATTTCGTCGAAATTACTTATCTTGTTCGCACTAGAATTCTTCGCTAATTGTTTGCTCGCGAAATATCGAAGACTAAACTCCGTAGCGTGATTATTTTTTTAAATATCCACCCCCCGAAGACTGTGGCCAACCTTCGCCGACAAATTTTACATGTTTTGTTAGTATCGCTTATCTTCTTTGCACTAGAATTCTTTGCTAATTGTTTGCTCGCAGAATATTGAAGATTGAACCCCGGAGCACAATTATTTTTTGAATTACCTACCCCCGAAGACTGTGGTTACGCGCAGACAAATTTTTGATATTTCGTCGATATCGCTTATCTTCTTCGCACTAGAATTCTTTGCTAATTGAGAATTATGAAAAGTTTGTCTTTTAGGGTTGCTAGAGTCTCCGGGGGTCGAATATTCCGAATAGTATATTAAGCAACGAGTGCGGAAAGCCGGTCATTACCCACGAGGGCGGCGAAGCCGCCCGAGTGGGTGATTCCGGCTGCCCGCACGAGTAGCTTATACTATTTTTCTTCACGAGTGCATGAAGATGCTCGCACTAGTTGTCCCTTTACCGTTTGGGAGATACGTGGTCTTTCACGGTTTTTTGATTATCCACGGTGAGTAGCTTCACAGCGTGGGTAATGTAGTCAAAATCGCACGCAAGCGTGAACTCGCCGTGAAGTTAGTCACCATGGGTAATCGAAAACCGTGGGAGATCTCGTATTTCCCGAACGGAAAAGAGACAAGCAATGTGAGCATCTTCACGCACCCGTAAAGAAAAAATAATTACGCTACGGAGTTCAGTTTTCGATATTTCGCGAGCAAACAATAAGCAAAGAATTCAAGTGCGAAAAAGATAAGCGATTTCGACGAAATATGAAAAGTTTGTCTTTTAGGGTGGTCAGAGTCTTTGGGGGTGGATATTAAAAAAAAAACTACTCTACGGGGTTTAGGCTTCGAAATCTCGTGAGCAAACAATTAGCAAAGATCGCATAACAATAGCGAAGATCGCATGCGGCCTCAGGACGTTGACCCCGTAGGCGTGGCGTCAGCTGTGTACTGCTTGTAATTGTGACAGTACATTTCAGGGCGTGTCACAGGGAGCACGGTCAATAGGGCAACTGTTAGTCCTTTCCCGAACGACTGCCAATACGGATCATATTGGAAGCGCGTCCCCGAATACGCTTTGACATTCTATATGTATATCGTTACATTGATTTATAATACACACCGTTTACCTCGTTAACTACGTTACCTGCTTTATTCAATTCCCAACAAAAAATTTGTCTGCGAAGGTTGGCCACAGTCTTTGGGAGGTGGATATTTCGAAAAATTATTATGCTACGGGGTTCAGTCTTCGAAATGTCGTGAGCAAACAATTAGCGAAAAATCCCACTGAGAAAAGATAAGCGATATGGACGAATTATCGGAAATTCGTCTGGAAGGGTAGCTCGGGCCGTCGAGGGTGGATATTTCGGACAGTTATCAAGCGACGGGGTTGTACCTCCGATTTTTTTTGGGAGCAAACGTATAGCAAAAAAATGCAGTTCAGTCAGATCGTACGATTTTTCCGTGCTGGCGTTATATAACGCTAGCAGAGTCTTTTATAAAATCGATTTTTTCAAAAACCAGACGAGCAAAGAAATTTTCACTTTAGCAAACAACTAGCAAACAATGAGCAAAAAAGCTTGTATATAGTGACATTACGATTTCCGATTGTGCTCTGCTGCCGTCACGCGGGTGTTGACTACTCGAGTCACAACCGGTTGGCCACGAACTACGAAAGTCATAATTTTTTGCCACAGATAACAATGATGAGCTGCCATCTCTACTGATTAAAAGTAACGATCGCACGGTCAGAGAGTCATTGACCCTTCGACTGCACACTTCCGCCACCGATCTATAACTGCGTACAGGGTCAGATCGACCCAAAGCGATTTTCAAGCCGTTGTACCTCGGTAAATATGCATTTCTTCGTTTTTTGTAGTCATTTTTTGCAGTAAATTATGCATGTTTTATGGCTCAAAACTCATTTTTGGCCGAAACCAAAAACTAAATGCCAAAACATTCGTTGAAAGTGTTGAAAGCAAATGTCGAAAAATGCATGTTTACACGAAAAAAATCGTATTTTTTTTTCAATGAATTTACAAAAAAAATCCTCTGGGGCTTTTCAAGAAGAAGGTATGTAGATACGAAAAAAATATAACGTCGACCAACCTTCCAAAAAATGAATAAATCCGAAGGTTTGAAAGTAGGCATTTTCGGAGTAGTGAAAACTGGGGAAAAAAAACTCCTACGACTGATTAACCAAAAAAAACGTTCATTTTTTCTTTTATTATATTGAATTATTGTGATTTACCGCAATCAACACATAAATACATCCTGTGAAGGTTGCACATAGCTCTCTTACAGCTCGGGCACTGGTGTTTTGTTTTGTGATCGTCTTTATGGTCACACAGACTGCATCTGACGCATTTTTCAAACTCTGGCATTTCATCTAAATTTTGCAGGGGCGTTTTTTCTTCGTTTAGAATCATTTCTATACTGGCCGCTATACCGGATCTTGAAGTGGGCTTCTGTTGCAACCTCCTTTCAAGAAAAGGCCGCAGTAGACAAGGAGCAATTTTTTTTGGCATTGACGACCCGACAACTTTTCTTTATCCTTATTCGAATCTACTTTGCACACGTATGCAAAATGCGACTGTTTACAACTGCCTGGTCAAGGATGCCAAAAAAGAATCGCATAGGCCATCATCTTAATGTCATCTCCTTCTTCATCAGACATATTTTACCAGAAATCGTCGTCCTCTTCTGATTCTTGGAAGGAAAAACGCTCCGTATTACGATTTCGTTGCTTATTCGACATCCTAAATTCATAATTTATTATAATAGAGCAAAATAACATAAATCAATTAGCTTTTACTATCATAACACACTTACTTTTGAAGCTTCTACTCAAAATTTCACAGAAAAAAAATGGTTTTATAACGCAAAACTGCACACATAGGGTCAAAACGACCCAACTTTTTTCGGGTGGCTGTCCTAGGTATAATGGCAGGGTCTGGGGAAGGGCCATAGCATCCGGCTATAGAGTAAGGTCGGGGGGAAAATGTAACGTCAAGATTTGGGCGATCAGACCGCCCCCCCCCTCTGTGATACAATCAACGAAAGAAAACTTGCTGGGTCATAATGACCCCGAATGCAATCGAAGGGTTAACTTCGAGCCGCCGCAGATTTACGGTATACATTTCGGTCGCAAGCACTGGCCTCGCCATAACATTTGTCTTACGGAAATATGTCTTGCGCGTAATAAAAATCGTTTGGTGATATTAACTGAGAGTGGGGATATTAGTGATGTATACGTGCCGGAAGAACAGTTTTTCAACAGTTTAGTATCGAGACATAACCATATTTCTCGATAAATACAAGTTGGAGAAAATTAAGAGAAAAAAATCCATCTTCAATTTTTTTTTCTCGGTCTTCATACTATCTACTACGCATGTACCAAACTTTAAATCGCGATTTCGGAAAATGAAAAAGATATGAGCATTTAAGTAGCGTTGTGAAATTAGAATAATTTTTTTTCCATTCACGACTGTATTCAAATGCTTATAACTTTTTATTTCCGAAAATGGCGATCTTAGATTTAGTACGTAGGTAGAAAACAGTATGAAGATTCGATAAAGAATTTAAGAAAAATCGGTTGTTAGGGGACTCAGTCCCCTTGAGGACACTATCAGCTGAGGAAAGCTAAATAAACCTTGACGGTTTTACTAGTTTTTACAAAATAGTGGTCAGATAACTAATGAATGAGAAAACGCCATTTTGATACAGGTTTTTAGAATAAAAATGTTTCAAGGAAATTTTTTTTTGCAAAATCTCTTGTAAGCATTTAAAAGGGGATAATTTCAGCTTCCCGATAATAGGCATGCTGTAGGATCCTTGTTTCAGGAGATAAAAGCGTCAAAAATGGACTAAAAGAGCATTCTTTGATGAAATGAACAAGCTGTCAAACGGTGGTAATTAATTTGCCGACATCTTTTTCCCTCCGTGCACCGTCCTGAATGTTCATAAAAACCAAGGGATAATTGTTTGCTTGTTTCTGCTTTTGCCATAGGGTGACAGAGCATGATAGAAGTTACTAAATTTTTCATGAAAAAAAAGATTGAATTTTTAAAACAAGCTGTGAATCATCAGGATCCCACTATTTTTAACGAAGATGTAGATGCCAGAAATTGCGACAAATTTTGGCTGTTTGCCGGTGGTCCTTGAATTTTTTTTAGGAGTATGTATGTATGTATATTAGGGTGATTCTTATTTGAGTAATTTCCGAACTTTTGCGACAAGGTCTAACAGTGGGGTTTTTTTTTCAGGAATAATTGGTTGTCCCGCTAGTGTCATTACCAAGAGAAAGCAAAATTGCATCTATGTTAAACAAGAAACTTGACCTCGATCCTCGCGTAGTAAGAATTTACTAAAAAGGTCAAATGAGGCTCAACATTTTTGTTATTTTTTTTTCATCGATTGAGGCCGTATAAAAGCCAACCTAATGTATATGAGGTTCGGATGGTTCTTAATAGGTTCATTTTAGAGTTTTGATTTCCCCAGGGTCTCAATAGATTCTACGTTAAGAACAATGGTAATTGTGCAGAATCGCGGATTTTCCGAATTTTACAGTTCTCCAAGATTTTTTTTTTCGAGGATGTTAAGTTTGTCCTCTAGAAAAAGAATCAGGTAAGAGAGGTCGGAAAATGTTATCAGAAAAAAATGTTTTTTTTCCGAGGTTCAGGAGTTTTTTCCAGTATCATTCACACGTGTGTGTATGTGTGCATCAATGGGTTAATGTATAGATGTGCGTTGTTGCGTCTGTGCACGTGCGTGAATAAGCTAGCGTGTGTGTGAGCGCGTGAACTTAAACGTCTATAACTCAGGAACGGCTGAAGCTACAACGGCAATAACCTAAGATAATCTAAATAAGTAACCCTTAATAACCTGAATAACCTGCATAACCTAAACCAACCTAGATAACCCGAATGAAAAAAATTTGTTAATTTTTTTTTTTTTTTCGTTCCGGAGTAGTTTTTCTGTATTATCTATACGTGTATGTGTGTGTGCATTGGAGTGGTCCATATATAGGGCTCGGACGAATTTCGACCCGCTCCCCCCCCCCCCCCAGATTGGCTCCAAATAATTTTGAAAAAAGTTCTCTCAATTGGCAGCTCGCCATTTTTAAAATCGGCCATTACCAGCAGGGCTCATTTTTTTCCCTTTAAAATACACAGGATTTATCGACTCTCTAGTAATATCCCTATTCGGGTCTCTTGAAATCATCTTAAAAATTCAAGAAGTATCTGAATGAATCCATGGAACCGTTGTGAGTAGTATAGAAGGGCGGATTCTGTCCATAGATCCCTACTTACCGACGTTACCGACTGAGTTTAGCTGAGACACCTTACCGACGGGGGGTAAGTGCTGGTGGGTCGGTTGAGACGGTAGGGCAGATCCCTAATTTACCAATGTTGGGTTTGGCTAAGTCAGGCCCTTTTACCGATAGCCAACTATTTTGAAAATTCACGATCGACCGATGAGCGTTCTACTCTACAGATTAAACGTTAAACGATGGGCTGTCTACTTTACCGATCAAACGTTAAACGACGAACGTTCGAACGATGAGCGTTTTACTTTACCGACAGCAGCCTCTTGCCCCGCCATCTGTTGATCGAACGTTAAACGTTTGAACGATGAGCCTTCTACTTTACTAATCGAACGATGGACGATGCGCGTTCTACTTTATTGCTCGAACGTTGAACGATGAGCGTATGATGTTACCGATGGGGGGTTACCGCAGCTGACAGCCGGTGTTCCCAACATTATCAACCGACAGTTGGGTCGATAACGATATTGTTTTGGATATTTTCCAAAAATCGAACGATGAACGTTCCTCTTACCTATAGCTGATCCCCAACATCTTACGACGCTCTCTTGAACCTTGTATTACGAGTAGATAACGAATAATCTGCTGTTGCTTCATTTTCAAACATAATGAATCTGTTGATTGTGAACTATCACGAGTAACGCACAATGCAAGATATTGAAATTATTTTGGATGTGCGAGGGTTTAAAGCACCCACCAATGACTTTGTGGCGAAGCAGGTGGCTGTGATAAAAATGTATTCTGATGGTTCATGGGAGTGCACAAAGCTTAGGTGTAAACTAGTCAAACCGTCATACGACTGGGATAGTTTATCCAAATATAAAAACGACAACTTGTGGATCGTGAGTCATTATGAGGGTATTCCATGGAACGTTGGCAATGTGCTATAAGGTGAACTCAAACGATTGTTCGATAACATTGTGGAAGATGCTCGTGTGATTTACGTCAAGGGAGTGGAGGAGGAGCAATTGATTCGAACGATTATTGGAAACTCGAAACCAATTATCGACTTAGAAGATTTCGGTTGCCCAGCATTGCTGAAAACATCAGTGTCGGAATGCTCGAATTCTCCCTATCACGAGGGAGTATTGAATTACAATCGTGCTTTCAAAAATGCTCTGCGTATGAAGATATGGTACTTTAAAAATTATTTCTTCACACCACTATCTTTCGAAAGATCAATGAAAATTCTTCGAGCTGTGGGAAACATTTGCTACATGAAAACTAAAGATATCGCTAGCTTGACCAAAGATTTCATTCTCATGTATGCATACAACGATATCGAATATGCCTGGGATGGTCTACCCAACATCATGCAAATGGATGAGGATATTATGAAATATCGTCGTTGTCGGAAACATTATGGGAAAATGATTGATGCCTATGATTTCGATGGACCTCCCCCTTTGATAAAAAACTGTCGCAAATGTATACTTTGGAAAAAATGTATTCATTAATTGAATAAAACCATTATTTTGAAGATGATTTTAATATTTCTTTATCCCTCAAAACTCTCACAAGTTCGAACAAGTCTCGTTGTGGAAATATTTAGGAAAAATCGTTATGATCCTGAGAATGACACAATGTGGTGCATTCATGGTTGGGATTCGGGAGTTTACACAATAGTTGGATACATAAAAATGATTTGTAAACAATAAATTATTTGGAGAGAACATTGTATTTACATAGAGCATGATATTCGTTAAGCCAAACCTTCAGCGATTTTACATTTTCAGTAGCACAATTAAATTTAGGGATATTTGAACGAAGAAGAAATCGGGTGAAAGATGAAATTGTTGGTAGTTTCCGCAGTGAAGAGCACTCGAGCGTTTCAAAATCAAAGATGGAGGATGATTCATCCATAATTCTGGCCAACCTTCTTTTTTTCTCCAATCCTTTCACGTAAATGGTTCGAGCAGGTTGCAACATAGCTTTAATCATCTTATTAGTTGTTCCATAGGGTAACTCGCCCGACGTCCAAGACAATTCAAGGAAATCTAGCTGTAAGACCTGAATTCATAACTCGATATTTCACTGGTCCGTCTGTGCGCATAGCGGTGCAAAGAGGAACGTTGTGGGCTAAGCTGCTTTTTCATCGTTGGCTGCTATTACAGCAAATTCTTCCAGCGCAAAATCATTGATAGCCTGCTTAAACCCTTGAATATCCACGATCAAGTCCATCTCGAACGGGCAACTGACTCGAGTCATAAGGCTGGCCACTCTTCTTACCCTCCCCCCACCACTGACTGGACTTACAAGTCCAATTTATTGATCCAGGAATTATGAGAATTATCGAAACCTAGCCACTTTACAAACAGTCTGTTTAATTGTTTTTTCAAAACTTCTTCAATCAAATAAATATCAGAATGTTTGGCGCTAAGGAGCTCTTGCTCGTAGAAACCACCCGAAATCGATTCATCCTGATAATCTTTTAATTTATGTGTGATGGGATTAGTTTTCGCGACTTCGGTGATTGTAAATATTTCAGTTGTCCAATTGGGGGTATACCCCTTGGCAAATTGATTCTGTTTCGATGTTGCTGAAATCAGATAAACTACTGCCGGTTATGGATGCAAGGGGTCATAGCAATTAACTTGAACAATCTTGTTTTCAATATAAAGTATCAAAAATATATTTTAATAGAAGGGGTAAAGAGTTTACAAGCGTATTTGAGCTGGGATGAGGCACAATTTATGTATGAATGATCAGAATTTGAATGTTACGTGAACGAGGATGAACCGCACTATCCAGTGAATGGACCGAGTCTAATGATTGCTAACGTATTAGAAGAAAGTTGAGTGACGCACTTGATAAGATAAAGATAAGTTCTGTAACGCGAATTTCGCTCACGCCACAAATTAAAGCTCGTGAGATCTTCCCCTTAAATTTTTACCATGGGCGCCAGGCGTTTGCACGCCGGGAAAGATCCCACCTCCGAGCCAAGCTGCTGTGCACCGGCCAGCCGCAGCCCTATCGCGATGGTAGAGTGGCGGTATGCTTGGAATTAGTACCGCACAGGTTTTCGACAGAACAGGAAGGGAAGAGATTAAAAAAACCCAGTGTTGTGCCGGTAGACCACGTGATCACTAGGGAACGGGTGTCGGAGCGGGTAAACAATTATTTTATTTTTTTATTGTGGGTTCCAGCCACAAAGAATTAGAATTCAAGCAAATGGTTTAACGATTAGTTGAATCACAACTATAAAACTGATGGAATACAATTATTAATACACAGTATGAATGTTACTATAACATCGATGTTGACCGGATCGCGTATGACTTAATCCCGCGATTCGGGAGTCGTGCAGAAGACAGTTTTACTCCTTCGAAATTCAACTTAAGACTGCCGTCGGGTGGTCGCTATACCACCCATTACGACTTTCCTCCGAGAGTCTACTTTTATGCTGACAGCTTTGTCAGCGTTGTTCTTGGTTTGACTTTGGACTATACTAAACTGAATATTATAGTAACGGAAATGCCGTATTTCCGTTACTTAGCGCAAGCGGTTTTTTACTTAGCTCTAATCTACTTTGAGAAACAATTATGTCTTGTATGTAATTGTTTCGATAAAATTTTCATAAAAATGCGGGGCACCACACCCCTCCCCCCTGAAAAGTAAAAATTTATTTTTAGCGAAAATTAATTTTTACTCCGCTTTTTACTTTACTTTCTACGGGTTTGTTTCAATTCTATGTCCTCGCGGCGGTTGTTGGGGGGCAACGACGTTCGCGGGTGGCGGGCGTTGTATCGGGCCAGCTGTCGGGCTAGCTCCATCTCTTTCCGTCCTTCTCCCGTTGTCGGTGTGCGTTGCCGTTCGTTGGCCCCGAGGCTCACCGATACGGTCGTGCCCGGGGTCGTCCCGGAATTCCGATGACGTCTGTAACATAGTACATAGGCTACCGCGCAGACTAATATTATGACGGCAATCGTCCCCGTACCCAAAGCGAGGGACATAGGAATTTTGGGTTTTTCGTTTAAATTGTCTCTAATTTTTTGTATTTTAATTCCGATATTTCGCAGTTCGTTTGGGTTCCGGAATATATTTTTTAGGGGCACAGGGGGCACTGGTACGGTGTTCGTCGATGTCCTCTCGATGTCGGAGAGGGTGAGGTTTCCGGGGGGAAGATAGTCGTCGGTAACCATCTGGGTGACCTTCCTTCCCGTCCGGACGCTGAACCCTCGGGCGGTTACAATACAATTACCAGTCAAAGCCAATATGCCTGTCCCTATCAATTTTTCGTTTTTTGCGGGTTGGTCGTAGCAATCTATTGTTATTAAATCGTCGGTCGGCGCGACGTATAACCATTTTCCTTGTTGTGACATGGTTGTCACGAGCGTATGCGTAAGGCTTGCTACGCGTTTGTTGCAGTTCGTTGCTCCTTCTGCTTCGATTTTTCCGTAGATTCGTACTTCGCACGGCGCGTCGTCGTTGATCGGGCTCGTTGCGTGCGTGGGGGCGCATATCCACTGTTGAGGCAAATTTTTGCAAGCCTTTAGGTCTTCAAAAGTTGTGTGGATGTAGGTACGGCTTTCCCTATTGGCTACCACGAGCTCCTCGGTCGTGTCGAGGTAATGGTACGTATTTCCCACGTCGCGTGTGGGTAGTGGGTACACGCGATTTACTCGAAATTTCCGTTGTCCGAGTAGTGGTATTTCCAAGACGGTGACGATGGTCCTGTTCACGTAGTATGCGTGGACACTCGTAGTATTGCCGGGACGTGGTCTCGTTTGAGCGTAGCGGGGAAGGTGCTGCCTGGCGGGAGATAGGGGAGTGCGGCGGTGAGATAACTCACGACCTTGCGTGGTGGGAGTACCGTGAGGCTCACTTTCCCTCTTTCCGCTTCCGTCACTATTCCTATCAGCTCCCGCACGTCTCCGTTTAGCCTTTCCGCGTACCGGCTTACGGCGGTCAGAGTTTCGTCTAACCGTCGAATTCGGGTAGCGTCGTCGATTTGCGCCACCAACCAGCCTGTGACGCGGGTGACCATGTCTTGGAGTCGGATTTCGTTTTGTTGAATGTTTTGCGCGGTCGAGTTGAACAACTCGAGCGCGGTATCCACTACTTGGAGTTGGTCGTTTATTGCGTCTTTCATTTTTTTCTGATCGTTGCGGAGCTCGTCTATTTCGGCTCCGATTTTTCCGGCGTCGTTCGCATCCATGTTTCCTGTGATGAACCGGATGACCGTGCCGAGGCCGTTTGCGAGACCACTTTTCGGTCGCGTGATCGTCGATCCTAATACGTCTTCGACGGTTTCCAATCCCGAACGTATTTTTCTGATTTCCCGTGTCACGGTTTCGTTGACCGCTCGGCATAGGTAGTCGGGCGCGTTGAGTTCGTCGCAACTCGTCAGCAGTTCATCCAGTATTTTTGATACGGAGGCGCAACGTCTTATCACCGGTTTGACGTGCAGGGCTATCGCCAGCCTCCACTTCGTTTCTGTTGACGACAGCGTTTCCAGGTCTTCATAGTATATCCCCGGATGATTCCCGAAGGGTGTTATCGCGTAAGGCGACTCCGTTTCGGACACCCGGGCCTGCGCAAGTAGCAGGAACCTGCAACGGTTATTTATTATTATGAAGGTGTTTTTCCCACTACCGCCGGGTCGCGTAGTTATGGGATTGCGTCTCCTAATCCCTTTATTCGCAATCATTATTTCACGATGTGTCGAGGCGAACAGTTGAGCGACTCTTTGCCCTCGGGGGACATAGAATCCGAGTGGGTTCCCTCCCCCAGGGCATTTATCAAGGGGTTACTGGTACGTAGGAGGGTTTTTCCTCTTTCTCCTTTTTTTTCTTCCTCTCTTTGTGTTTCTTTTTTTTTTTTTTTTGAAATTTGCAAGGGGAACGCTTAGGGATGAAAGTTTCTTCTTTATGTTTTTCACAGCCCCATATTCCCGGGAGGATGGACTTTCAGGAGGCTCACTTCTGGTTTTGGTGGGAGGAATGGGAACCCGAGAAGGTCGTCCGGGTGGTTTACTACTTGTTTCGGCGCCGGTTGGTCCAGGCGCAGCGGATCCTGTTGCGATTGTACGCGCACGAGATGTGGTCCGGCCCTGGATCCTTTTTCCTCCGGCGGCTGTTTCGCGAGGGCTAGGGGTGGATTCTGTTAAAAATTATAATTTTTTTTTTCCACCGGCCGATGCCCGGAATCCTTGTTTTTGTTTCCATTGTAGTTTGCAAATTTTTTCTGTAATACATTTGGCGTTTATCGGAGCAGGAGGTGGTTTACTTTTATTTTGTGACCTTCCCCTGCTTTCCTTGGGCTGTGCCGGTAGCGGTGGTCTTCAAAGACCGCCGGCACGAGCCTCTCCGTCCCCTCCGTCGTTCGATTGGAGGTCTACGGCGGGCTTGAGACGGTTGGCATGCACCGTCTGTTTCTTACGCCCCTTTTGTATTACGTACGTGACGGGGGCGGGGCGTTCGATTATTAGGTACGGGCCCGCCCACTTGGGGCTGAGCTTCGCGGACCGGCCCCGCCTTATGGCTTCGTCGCGTAGCAGTACGCGGTCCGCGATTTGTAGTACCACGGGGCGGGTATTCTCGTCGTAGTCTTCTTTTGCCCTCCCTTTCGCGTAGATTAGGTTCTCGCGGGCTATGCTCCAAGCGGCGCCGAGCTTCTCCCTTAGCTCACTGACATAGTCTTCGTAGGAGTATGTAGAGCGGGGAGCTTGGCGAACAGCTGTTGGTAGTTCTGCCGTTCGCCCGTATACCAGCTCGTAGGGCGTGAGGCCCGTGGCTGTACGCGGCGTCGTGTTGTATGTAAACATAGCGTAGGGGAGCGAATTGTCCCAATCCGCTTGTTCCTCGTTTATGAAATGACGTAGGTACTCCGCGAGGGTACGATGCGACCTTTCCAGGGCCCCGTTGCTTTGGGGATGGTAAGCTGTCGTTTGGATCTTTTTTATCCGCAGCAACCTGCATACTTCCTTGAAGGTTGCGCTAAAGAAGTTCGTACCTTGGTCGGATAATATTACCGCCGGAGTACCGTACTGGCAGATTACGTTTTCCACGAGTGCCCTTGCTATTGTGGGGGCCTCCTGGTTTGGTACTGCCATTGCCGCACTGTACTTTGTTAACGCATCCTGAAACGTGAGGATATATTTACTTCCTCTCTCGGTTTCGGGGAGGGGACCGACAATATCGACAGCTGTTTTCTCGAACGCAGAGCTAGGAGTGTCGGTAATCTCCATTGGTGCTTTCGGTTGCCTACTGAGCTTGTTTTGTTAGCACTTTAGGCATGCAGAAATGCAATTTTCTGCTTCTGCCCTTAGACCGGGCCAGTCGTATTTTATTCTGATCTGCTTTACCGTTCTCTTGACTCCTTGGTGGCCCCTGAGTGGCGCGTCGTGGTACTCTTTTATTATGCGGGGGCGTTCGTCCGCCCTTAGGCATTGGAGTACTCGCGGGGCCCCATCGGTTTTGCCTCCGTCGCTGTCGCCTTCGTCTGTCGGGCTATGCGAGGCGCGTGCCTCTCTGTCGCTCACGCTGTCGCGGTCTTCTCCGTCGCACCGCTGTGGGTGCGCGCCGTCTCCCCTACCGGGTTCTTTATCCTCTGCGTCCTCCGTCTTCTCCCTACTTCTCCGGCCGGCTCGCTTGCCGCGCGGCTGGGGAGTCGGAGAGCAAGGTCGAGCGTTGTCTGACGTATTGCCGTATCCTACCTGCTTCGCTTCTCTCTCGCGCTCGTTGGCTTGAGCTCGAGTGACCGCGCAGATACGGCTCAAGGCGTCGGCGTTCGAATTTCGTTTGCCGGCCTTGTACTCTACGTCGAACTCATGCTCTGATAATTTGATTTTCCATCGCATGAGCCTCGAACCCTGGTCTTTTACCCCAAACAACCAAGTGAGGGGTTGGTGGTCCGTTACCACCGTGAACCGGGTTCCATTAACGTACGGTCGGAACTGAGCTATTCCCCATACGATCGCGAGTAACTCTTTCTCCGTCGTGGTGTAATTTCGCTCTGCTTTCGACAACATTCGGCTCGCGTAGCAAATCGGTAAATCTTCCCCTATTTTACCCTGGGACAGTATTGCGCCTATTGCCTTGTCCGAAGCATCCGTTGTAACAATGAACGGCTTTTCGAAGTCCGGATATTGTAATACCGGAGCCGTGGTCATTGCTTCTTTTAATTTTTCAAATGCTTCGTCGCGTACGGCTGTCCACTCGAACACTGTGTCTTTTCGTACCAGCTCGGTCAGTGGTTTTGCGATTTTAGAAAAGTCCCGTATGAATTTACGGTTATACCCGGCTAACCCGAGGAAGGACTGTACTCCTTTCACGTTTACCGGTATGGGAAAATTTTTTACGGTGGCTATCTTTCCGGGTCCGCCCTTACGCCGTTCTCGGAGATAATATGTCCGAGATAGTGCGTTTCTTTACGCAGTCGGCGGCATTTCGCGGGCTGGAGGGCGAGTTTCGCCTCTCTCAGTCGCTGAAATACTTCTCGTAACCTCTCATTATGCTGGTTTAATGTGGCGCCGTGGACGACGATGTCGTCCAGATACACGTAACATTTTATTCCGTCTAGGCCGGCTAACACGGAATTCATTAGTCTCTGAAAGGTGGGGGGAGCGTTCTTTAACCCGAAAGGCATTCGCGTATACTCGAAATAACCCTGTGGGGTGGAAAAAGCGGTTTTTTCTCGGTCTGATTGCGCCATGGGGATTTGATGGAATCCCGAGGCGAGATTTAACGTCGAGAAATACCTCGCTCGGCCCAGCTGATCTAGTATTTCCGTGATATTGGGCAGCGGATAGGAGTCACCGACGGTGACTTCGTTGAGTTTACGGAAGTCAACGACTACCCGCAGTCGTCGCACGACGTTCGGATCCGGTTTCTTCGCGACTACGAGTAGAGGGCGTTCCATTGGCTCTTACTCGGTCGGATCATACCGTCCGCCAGCATTTCTTCTGTTTGTTTTTCGACTTCTCTTTTGTGGGCTTCGGGTAGTCTGTAGGGGTGCACCTTTACCAGGAGCGCTCCGTCCCGTAGGAGAATCGTATGTTCTACCATATGTGTGCATGGCAGCTTATCTCCGGGAAGGTGGAAGATATCCTCATAATCGTCAACTAGTTTCATTAACGATTCTTCCTCTTCCCCGTTGAGATGGGAACGGTCGAGTTCTCGCCGTAGCTGTTCGAGCCGTTCCGTGCCTCGCCCCGCTCGGATTAAATTTACTCCGAGCGCGACGGCCTCGCTCTCGCATACCGGCTCGAGTTGCACGATGGGTTGTTGCACCACGCGCGCGTCGTCGCTCGTGTTAACGAGGCTTACCAGGCATGTGTTGCCGGACGGTGGCGTGATACACGATCCTATTATTACGTCCGGGGTTATTATTTGTTTTTCAACAAACCCCACGTATTTACTTGCGGTTTTTGCGCGTACGATTGTTTCGCTACGTGCAGGCAGTGTTACCCCACTTGCACCGTCGAACAGGGGCATCGTATGGCCATAGATTTTTATGGTTTCGCCACCAAAAATATCTACCTTATGTTTGCGAATAAAATCCATGCCTAAGATGCCCTGGACGGGTATTAACACGTTTTGTGCCACTACATAAAACGGGTGTTGTACTATAACCGCTGGCACCCCAAGGGCTATTAACGCTACGCCCTTGGGTCGGAATTTCCTACCCGATATGCCTTCGAGCTCGACGTTACATTCGTCGACGACTGTGCCTGGCCGCAGGCAGTTTTCCCGTATCACGCAGCATTGCGCTCCGGTATCGGCTTTTAACGTCAGCACGCCTTCCGCCGCGCCCGGTGCTTCTATTACGAAGTCGTTCGATACGCTGCTCGCGGGGAGGGTGACGGAGAGCGTTTTTAACGAAGTCGAGCTGCCCCTGACCGTAAAAGTATGAAGGCTCAGGGTCCCAATCGTTCTTCTTTCGTCTGGTGCTGCACCCTTGTTGTTTTGGGGTGCATTTCCATTCTTTTTTCCGTTGCTCGAGCCTTCTTGACCGGCTGAGGACTGCGCTGGGCCGTTGTTCGTCTTGTTAGCCTGATTCCTTAAGCGCTTACGGCACTCTTGGTAATTATGGCCCTTTTTTTACAATAACCGCATACCACGTCTACTTGGTTTACGGCACGGGTAGGCTCCGGCAAGTTGGTGCGTCCGGTTCGATGTGTGCAATTCCGGCTCACGTGCCCGGCCTTGCCGCAGGTGTAACAAGTCCTGTCCTGTTGTTATCTTTGGATTGTTGCGTTGTATTTTTTCGCTGTACTTGTCCCTGCGCCGCTCCCATACCCTTTTGACTCATGGCCTCGGCTATTTCTATGGCTGCGACGGCGGATTCGTGGAGGGTCGCACAATTTCGCGCCCGCACGAGTACTTGCACTTGCCCCGTGAGACCATTCTCAAACGTGGCTTGTGCGCATTTCCGGGTTGATCACTCGATTGCTTGCGCATCTCTCTGGGACTCGTTTTCAGTCAATCTATTGACCATTTGAGACGTGATCGTCTCTACTCGCGTCGCGTATACAGCGATGCTTTCTTCTTGTCCTTGACGCGCTGTGTTTAACTCCAATTGCAGGGCCGACAGCGATTTTCGCTGTCCGTATAAGCCCTCTGGTTCCGTACGGGGTTCCGCGGAGGTAAATATATTTTTATGCATCAAATCTACTGCCGCTCTTCCTTTGATCCGATTTCCGAGGACCATTTCGAGCAGACCGCTGTGCTTTTCGTAGTCCACTCGTCGACACGCGGTCTTGCAAGACCGGAGGAAGTATTGCATTTCGTCTGCGCTGCCTCCGTGAAACGGGTCAATGTACTTAAGGGCGTGCCACAAGGGCATCATCCCCGGTCGTCGTTCTGCGGAATTTCTTCGGCCCCGTGGCGGATCTTCGCCGGCTCGGTACCGTTGTAATTCCTCATCTTTCTCCCTCAGTTGCGACTGGAGTGCCCTAATCAATTCCTCAGGGTTGCTGTTGACTTCGCGTAGGGTGGCTGCGGTACTTCCCCGATACGATGGCCCGACCTGCGTAAATCTGGCGCGGCGGCGGTCGAGCTCGCGTTGCAGGGCCGCAACAGCATCGCGCTCGTCCAGACGGCCGTCGTCCGGCGGCGTCGGGTTCTGAGTATGCCGACGCGGAGGAGGAGGAACCCTGTTTTGCGTTCCTCCGGAAGGGAGCACGGAGGTGGTTATCGGCCTCGGCAGAGGGAGGCCTGCATTTCGAGCCATGGCTGCTATGTCATCTCCTATCATCTGTCCCGAGACAGGTCGCGAGAAAATATCTCTGGGGTTTTCAAACTCGTGTTCCGAACCGTTGTTTGTATGCTCGGCAAACGAGGTACCCCGACGTCTGTTTACTCCATGGCGATCGTCGGGGTTTCTCGGGGGTGTACGAGTCTCGTCCGCAGGTGGAGGTGTCCCGGAGGGCGGTAAGGTACCCAACGCTTGGTTAATCCTCGCGGTTATCACGGCTAGTGCCGCCGCTAATTCGGCGACCGTTTCCCCTCCCTCGGGAGGGTCTTGTGACCCCTCTCCTTGATGGTCGGGGTCAGACATTTGCGATTCGTTGTCTGGCATATTTTTAATATTCGATAGACTCTAACCGTTTTTTCGAGATTGCTTTTACGGACTGGTATTGATTTCGTTCGGACCGACGCGGGACTAGGCTTTGACTGTTTATGTAATTGTAATGAATTAAAATGCCACTTACAGGAAGTAGATCTCTGTTGCCATCCTTCAGTCCTGGTCGTCCGTGGAGCAGCTCTTCCTCGTCGAGTGGTGTCGGATTTGTCCTCGGCTGGTGCTGCGTAGGCGAATCCCGGGCTTCTGCGACGTGGTGTCGTGTGCTCGCTTAACTTCGTTGAAGTCTCGTAGTAATCCAAATCGAAATCGAACTATCACTGTCACTATTTATAACGTGGCACAGTGTTTTTCGGTTCGATGCACAGTTTTTATATAGCACTGATTTCGATCGTTTAAACTGAATTTACTTGGCAGGATCCCACCGCTGCCACCAAATTGTTGTGCCGGTAGACCACGTGATCACTAGGGAACGGGTGTCGGAGCGGGTAAACAATTATTATTTTTTTTTATTGTGGGTTCCAGCCACAAAGAATTAGAATTCAAGCAAATGGATTAACGATTAGTTTAATCACTACTATAAAACTGACGGAATACAATTATTAATACACAGTATGAATGTTACTATAACATTGATGTTGACCGGATTGCGTATGGCTTAATCCCGCGATTCGGGAGTCGTGCAGAAGGCAGTTTTACTCCTTCGAAATTCAACTTAAGACTGCCGTCGGGTGGTCGCTATACCACCCATTACGACTTTCCTCCGAGAGTCTACTTTTATGCTGACAGCTTTGTCAGCGTTGTTCTTGGTTTGACTTTGGACTATACTAAACTGAATATTATAGTAACGGAAATGCCGTATTTCCATTACTTAGCGCAAGCGGTTTTTTACTTGGCTCTAATCTACTTTGAGAAACAGTTATGTCTTGTATGTAATTGTTTCGATAAAATTTTCATAAAAATGCGGGTTACCACACCAGACACAAGGAAATAAATGAAAGCCAAAGAGATGATTTAATTCGGAAACGCTACAAAAAAAACCCCGGAAAAAACAATAAGAAAATATAAGTCAGCGCACACGCACTCTCGCACCCACACACACACTCTCGCGACTCGCTTGCCCACCCACGGTCCAGACCGACGATCCACACTCCCTACTCGCACCCCTCACACTCGAAACGGGTTGAATAATACAAAAAAAAACCTCACGACACTCACTCCCGATTGTGGCTGCTCAATCCAACGCGACAATAAAAAAACATTCCACAAAATAATAAAAGAAAAATAATTTTACCCGCGATCACACGCACACCGGTACTGCACACACTCTCGGATCGTCAGGTCTCCCCGCTGCACCCCGCTAACGGCCGGCACCCCGAAGACGGTTGGATCCACGCACGCCAGCGAACGATCCGCGTCGATCGAACGATTTCAATATCACTCCGAAACCACCGGGAAAAAAACTCAATTATTTCACCGGAACGGAACCAGAAAATATCTGATACCCGCCTTCTCCGGGAGAAAAAGACTACTTGAAACGGGAACTCGGTATAACACCGGTGCGGTGCCAGTAAATGACTGCTACCGATCCCACAAAAAAAAACCACAATTCACACCGCCGGTACGGAAGCAGAAAATGTCTGATGCCCGAGCCCTTGCGGAACAACAATTCACCCGATCCGAAAATTCGTCGTTAGACTCGACACCGGTAACAATAAATAACGGCGCGGATCCAGCCCCTCCGGCAAAATAACCCCGCGCGTTATATCAATAGCTAACAACTTTAACAAATCCAACAAAAAGTAACAAACAAAATCCAAAAATAACAAAAGAAAATAACAACGACCATTCTGCGATAATCCATAACCGACGAAGCCCGAGTCGGCGCGAAAGAAATAACGGATACGGCGTCCGACCCCGTGGCCGAACCGCTGCCGCGGCGACAAAGAAAAAGCTACAATTTCCAAAATAATATCCTATCCTCGCCCTGAGACGGAAATTGAACAAACGGGACTCACCGGCAACGACGAACCAACTCAATTTTTCCCGATACTTCCGGGACCGGGACTTCGACGTACAATTCCTCCGGGACCACGGGTATTCCAATTACTTTCTTAATTTTCTCGCCCTCTCGGTACCTCTCCCACGCCAAGCTCCCGTCACGACGACTCTCGCAGAACAGCCCTGAACAACGCCGTGACGGATGGCTCGTGCCCCCTGAACCCCTACTTTTCCTTATATTACGGCGCCGGGGGGTCAGGCGACCAACTCTGACCTCTCCCCGCGCACCTACATTTCCGGGGGTCCTCGCACGCTCTATCTTCCGTAGCCTGCTCTGACGTCGGAGAAGTTGACGAGGCGTCTTGATGGGGGGCCCCCGCTACGCTGATCGGCGTGGCTACTTCTCGCGGGAACGCTCTCCTCCTTTCCCCGACCCGCTGTCTCCGGCACTATCCGCGGTTGCGGCGAAGTCTCGCCGCCCGGGACGATTACAATAATGAAAAATAAAAAAAACAAAGAAAAATAATTATAACAGAGATATAATTTCCCTAATCGGACCCTGGGCTCGTCGGTGTCGTCGTGACGAGAGCTGTGAGCGTGGATCGAGAAATGCAGCGAATTATTTCGCGTTACAGTTGATAGCGTGGCTTCAGATGAATTATGAGTCAAAGTGTATATGATTACCTGCCACGCAGGGATGGTTACGCTGTGATGGAAAAGACAAGTGTGAATGTTGAACAAGCCGTTAAACCAATTATAAATGAAGCTGATCTTGCTAATGTAATACAAAGATAAATTGATGGCGTGGCTTCAGGTGATTTATGAGTCAAAGTGTTTATGATTAACAGCCACGCAGTGATGGTTACGCTATGATTGAATAAGACAAGTTTGATTGTTGAACAAGCCGTTGAACCAATTACAAATGAAGCTGATCCTGCTAATGTAATACAAATATGAATTGATGGCGTGGCTTCAGGTGATTTATGAGTCAAAGTGTATATGATTAACTGCCCCGCAGTGATGGTTACGCTATGATTGAATAAGACAAGTTTGATTTTTGAACAAGCCGCTGAACCAATTGTGAATGGTGCTAATTATTAGCCAAGAATGTATGTGATTCGCAATTGACACTAAATGAATTAAGCAACGATGCAATAATGATTGAGCCGAGAGCGCAGTACAAATATTATCACGCACGATGGCTCACGCCACGTGTTGAGTTTCACACCGCAGTTAATCGAGGCGATTAACTGCTTGATCACACAAATCATACACATGATTATCGCTCGAATTAATGTTCTCTCTTGAGAACGATCACGACTTATTCAGCGCACTCAATTTACACAATTGACGATGCGCTGAATTTACGACGAACACGCGGTAGTGAACATAACCTCAAAACGCTCACTGAATGCTACGCAGAGCTTACGGAAAGTTGCGATACCGACCGTAACCTCAACTGCACACTATGATTGCTGTGTTACGTCCGGCGTAACAATATATGGGAATTGCCATGTTATTGACCTTAGCAAATGCTAATTGGTCAGGGATACGGGCTGACCATTTGATTCAGAAAGAAATTTATTCTTATATATTTATTAGAGATATTTATTAAGAATAAAGTGTAAAATGTATGTATGGGTTAGTGTGTGTGTGATAAAGGTCCGCGTGGGTACGCGTTACCTTTATATCTAAATCTTTGTTAAATATTTAATAAGAGAATGGGAGTCCGCGTGGGTACGCGTTACTCCCGTGATTTGGGATGAGAGTCCGCGTGGGTACGCGTTACTCTCGGATTTGGATTTTTCATGAAGGTCCGCATGGGTACGCGTTACCTTCGGGTTAGGAGATAAGAGTCCGCGTGGGTACGCGTTACTCTCGGATTTAGAAGGATGTGAGTCCGCGTGGGTACGCGTTACTCACAAAGGGTAGTTTGGGAATTTGGAAAGAGAATTGAGAGGAAACTTACAAAAAGTTAGAGTTCTTTTTCTTTGAATCATACTTGAAAATATTTATTAGTTGGGACTGGGCCCGAAATGATTTTAAGAGATGTTGCGACGTCGGAGGTTGAATTATTACTGTCTAAAAGACGCGTATGTGGCCCTTTTATAGAATTTCGGGTCCACACAAAATATTTAACCAGGTTGGAGGGGGTAGTTTTCCTTATTTATTATTGGTTGAAAACACCGTCTCCCACCTTCTTATTCTCTAAGACGCGTTTCGCTTTTAACTACGAAACTAGTGGTAAGGGTGGGAAAGGGCAATTTTTCTTTGTATCTCATTGGTTAAAATTTCCCGTTTCCCACTTCGTAGTTTTATGCAAAAGGTGGGAAGAATCTTATCTTTTCGAGCTGAAGGCCCAAGAACCCCCTCCCTTGTATCTTTGTAGGCCCCTTAAGAAAGGCCATGCGCTCACGCCCGTGTTTGGAGGGTTGCAGCCCTTCAGGCGTCTGTGTGGTGGCGTTACGGGGACGTAACAGCTGCACTGAATCTACAATGATTACGAGAACTGATCAAGAACACATGATTACGATGAACAGTCTTTGCGGGATGAACAAGAGGGTAGGTCTCGAAATCCCGAATCTCATTCGGCCGAAAACCATCTTCACGCGGTACAACGCGTGAAGCGAGCTACGCCACTATATCTATATATACGTTTTCGGCAGAATGAGATTCTGGATTTCGAGACCTACCCGAACAAGACAGAAGCCATGACGGACGATGAATAAAGCACATTGAAACCGGAAAACCGGTGCAAGCACTAAAGTTGCCAATTGTTGCGTGTTGGATAGACTCACTACGTAAGTTTACGGACCATCTCACTAGTGACTAAGGCCACCGCCGGAGTCACAGCGACAACCCGGTCCAAGAGGTGCTGCCACCTTGCGGCCCAGGCCGCCACCGCGACCCCGACTGCAGTCCCACTCACAGCGAGACGAAACAGATTCTTATACTTGCTAATTTGAACTTTATCACCGACATTGAACTTTCACTTCGTTGTACGAATAATTTCAGGTTTTTTGTTTACTCGATGCAGTAAACTTTTAGCATTCTCGATTGAAATATCTTTTGGTTTCATGCTAATTGTGCGATGGATCGTGTTGTTATAAGATAGCATTAAATTATCCAAAATATTCGTCTACTTATAAGTTCCGCGTAAGCTAAACTGTTTTCACATTTTGTTTTTCAATGTACGATTGAATCGTTCGCAAATTAATGCTTTTGAATTGCTGAATGTTGAGTACATATGAATATTGTATTTTTCATGAGACACAGGAAATTTTTATTGTAAAATTCCTTGCCATTATCAACGTGTAATTTCGATGGTACACGTCCTTGAGTAAGTATAGACTTAATTGCAGCGGTAGTTTTACCTCCGGTCTTACTCTTTATTGGCACGACCCATGCTAATTTTGAGAATATATCGATAATTGTCAAAAGATACTTGTATTTGTTACTTTTGACGGGCGTAAGCTGACATATCAAGGAGATCAGCTTGCCAAGTCTCATCGAAACCCTAAATGTTAACACAACGTCGAGGATAGTTCCGGCAAGCAGGCTTATGCAGCTCGTTCACCAATTCTTTTTTGTGCTCGCTCATTTTCGATTGCGAGTCATCGAGCATCCGCGTTGTAAATGGCGTTAGAGTTACGAACGGCTAAATCTTTTATGGTTTCAAGCTCAACCTTCGAAGTTTTTATAATATTATGTACTATTGTCTCGAGACCCTGAGCCAACAATTTATTACTATCATTCATTTCTTTTCGCAGAGATTTAACAGTGCCATGCAACTTCTTTTGTAATATAGGCAGCGTGGCTGCATTACTTGGTTGTTCAGGATCGGCCACATTACATAGTTTTCTGTTTTGCATGTCATACTGATCATTCTCCGTTAATTTAAATACAATGCTCGAATTACCGGGAAATCCGCGGTTTTGGACAACCGCACTCTTATCCAACGGGCATCCGAACACATCGACGCTCATCCTACAAATGATCATCTTGTAAATGCATCATGGTTTAATAAATGATTCAAGCTTCGCGTAATTCCTCGATAATCGACATGATTCCATTCGAGTGAGATGAATTGCCTGCTGTTTGAGATGCCCGGAGCAGACGGAGACGATTTACCAACTCATTCGGATCATCGGAATAACCATAATCAAAATTTGCATATTATTTCGCTACTTTGTATTGAGGCATACCCCCACCAACGCGTAATTGGTCATCAATTATTTTTGCGATATATTGTTCAAATTTTAAACCTTTACTCCCTCGAATCACCCCATCAGGTCGATAAAACTTTTTATGAGCATTTGTTCTGATAACAATAGCTTTATAATTCTCTAAATCTTGTGAGTTGATAAGCAAACGATTGGGCTCGTTTTTAAACAAGAGTTCGATAAGTCCAACAGTTTTATCATACTTTGTATCACCGACATAAAAAAAGGAATCCGGTTGAAAATTTATGGATGCATTACCAATCATTAACCTATCGCTGGTTAGGTTTCGCACACCATACGAACAATCTAGGAGAGTCTTTTGCCCTGATCGTAATAACGTGAGATATCTATTTATCATTTTATTAGCTTCAACGGCTGGCGCAGCAATCTTTTCATGCACTTCAACGGTTGGCGCAGCAATCTTTTCATTTACTTCAACGGTTGGCGCAGCAATCTTTTCATTTACTTCAACGGCTGGCGCAGCAATCGTTTCATGATCATTAATTTCATCCTCATTGTCGGTGAAGAACTCCTCATCATATACTGATTTAAAGGATTTATTTCGAGACGAATTTCCCTGTTCACTATAACTCCCGTTATCCAGATTTTCATGTTTCATCCGATCTACTAACTCATTTTTAATATCACTTCCTCCTTCATCCTCTTCCTTTTTCACTCGGGTTTTATTGCGATCATTAGCCGCATATGACACATTAACCAATTTTTCCAGTGGATCAACGATTGGTTTGAATGCTTCGTGTATCGCATGTTCATTAGCCTCTCGCCCGATCTTCAATGCTCTATGCTTTTTACGAATTGCATCGCTGGCTTTCACAATTTGACGTAAAACATCGCTTTCTCTACGGATGTTTTCGCTCTTCATGTTGCACGAACGGAGTCGAAGGTGCTCCTGCTTTGAAATCTTCTCGTTGCCGTATACTTATTCGATACGGACGAAACAGTCGAATCCTTTCCGATATCTACCCTTATCCAGATCACTATCCTTGTCGATCATGAGAAACCCATACTTATCCGTCCAGCAAGATGAACATAAAGACTTAAAATCAGCATAGGACATATCGGTATTCACATAATCATTATATACATGCTTGAGATTCATATCATCCTGTTTGAATAATATCAATAAATTTGCATTATCCCGCACGAGATGTTTAGGGATGCGAGCGTACGTTTGACTAAGATAAAAACAGTCGACGTTTTCGTGTCTACCAGTAGAAAAATAAGCTCAAATATTATCCTCCTTCTCACATGCTACATCATCGAAAACAAAAATGGAGTTCGGCTTCGCATCGTTCGGTGACACAACGTGTTCGTGCTCAGTGAAGGGAAAAAATTCAACACCATCGATGGGTTTCAGTAATTTTTCCAGTAACCTATATTTCGGTTGTTTCAACGATTTCGAATAAATGTAAAATGTGTTTTCAAAACACAATCCATTCGGATGAGTTATGAGGGTTAGTAGGGCGTTTGTTTTTCCACAATTCGATGGGCCACACAACACTGGACGAACGCTATTCGGTAATAAATGACCATGTTTTTTTCGCACATCTTGTTGCCCCATGAACCGATCAAAATTCATGACGGGCCGATCAACCGATTGTTTCTCGAACCTTATGATGTTCACGACTGACGTGAAATTGTATAATAACGGACTTATAAGATAAAAATGATCAGTAGTCAATCAACCTTCGTGTGATTATAATCGTAAATGGTTGCATGAAAGAGAGAAAAAAGCGTGGCTAGGGTTTGGTAAACGGATTGATAAATATACTTCCCATCGAATTGCATTTTCCGAGCTATCAATACTGTGGACCTGGTACGAAGCTAGCGGAACGTCTAGCTCACAGTGATTTGGGTATCAATCCACTGGACAACGCTTGCAAGGAACACGATATCGCATACTCGAAAAATCGCGAAAACATAGCAGCTCGACACGCGGCTGACAAGGTTTTACCTGAGAAAGCTTGGAAACGGGTATCGGCCAGCGACGCAAGTTTCGGTGAAAAAGCTGCAGCGTGAGGCGTCACAAAAATTATAAAGACTAAAAGGAAATTAGATATGGGAGTGAAGAAACCCGATAGCAGCGTTGAACTGAAAAAAATAATTGGAGCTGCTACAAAAACAATGACTCAAAGCAATAATTCACGTGTACTCATCGGATCAGCTTTGAAGGGTGCACGAGCAGCGATTAAAAAAGTCGGCGGTAGAAGTAAATTGCGTACACCACGTATTCTACCCGTGCCAACGAAAGTAGGAGGATTTCTGCCATTTCTCGTGCCTATTTTCGCGGGTCTTAGCGCTGCTGGAGCTCTGTCCGGTAGTGCAGCGAGCATAGCTAAAGCTGTAAACGCTGCTCAGGCAGCAAAGCGCGATTTAGAGGAAAACAAGAGGCATAATAAAACAACGGAAGCTATAGCATTGGGTAAAGGATTACATTTGAAACCATATGAAAAAGAATTGGGTCTTTATGTGCAATCAAAAAACGTGAAGTAACGCTACCACGTCGCCCCCTAACCTATTCCGATCTATCAAAGTATGCTAGAATTATGAAGATTCCACACTTCCGAGGAGTTTTCATGCGAGATGAATTACCCAAAAGCGGACCATGCAAAGATGAATCGGCAATTATTAATCTCGATGATAATAATGGACCGGAAACGCACTGGGTGGCATACAAAAAAACTAATAACCAAATAATTTACTTTGATAGTTTCGGGAATCTTCGACCACTAATGGAATTTATGGGTTATGCAGGCGTTGGTAGCGTTAACTACAACTATAATCAGTATCAAGACTATGATGCGGTAGAATGTGGACATTTGTGCTTAAAATTTCTTTGTAATCAACTAAATCGTAAAAACAAATATTCTCTATATAAACCTATATCATGATGGTTCAAATTTAGTTGTCAATCAGTCCCCCATCATGAATGATACTTTGACTTTGACTATATCCGGAACATCATCCGTTCTCCAGGCACAATATTTTCCACCTATCGAACTTTCTCCATATAAAAACTATACTCTAGAGCTCGTGGAATTATTAACGTTCAACTCCATTCCCAACATAGACGTTGGTAACAATAAAATTCACATTGGTACGGAGGTTATAAGTGTGCCTACCGGTAGCTATGAATTGGAGGATATTGAGAATTATGTGAAGCAAGTGTTGGCCGATAAAAAAGCTGTTATCGAAATCAAACCAAATAATAATACTTTGCGCAGCCAAATTAGGTGTAACCGTGACATAGATTTTACACCCAATGACTCCGTTGGAAGGTTACTAGAAATCACCCGACGTATTTTGGAAGCTCATAAAAACCACGAGTCTGATCTTTCTGTAGCCATTCTCAAAGTGAACGCTTTACGAGTCGAATGTAATCTCACGACCGGAGCATACATCAACGAGCGCAAAGTACACACGATCCATGAATTCTTTCCATCAGTACCACCTGGATATAAAATCATTGAAGTCTCATCACACGTAATTTATTAACCAATTATTGGCAAGACAATTGATCACATTCAATTGCGAATAGTGGATCAAGATTGTGATTTAGTTAATTTCCGTGGAGAAGTTATAACAATACGACTACATATAAAATCAGCTTGATCAGAATGGGTATCGTTTTCAATGCCAAACGCATTAATTATAATAAGCCGCAACGCGTGAACCAAATCAGTCGACGACCTATTCTCAAGGTGTTAACACATCAGAAGACTCAGTTTCGGAAAAACCTAGGGTTGAAAATCAAACAAATTGTGAACCGACTTGAAATACTTTGTATCTTCTGCTGCATACAATGGAAGAGGGAGCGATTTTTTCATACGCCCATTGTCTTTAATGAATCTATAGTACACTATGAAATTCATGCTCATCCTCCTTATGCATCATCAACTTTCAATAACAGTGATGAAATAAGAATAGCTGTGCAGCATCAAGATCTCAGCGTATTACTTAGCAAGAGCTCGCTGCACATAAGAGGAAGAATCGTGAAAGCCACAGAAGATGTTGCCACTGCTGCAACGACTCTTGTCAACAATGCTATTTGCCATATGTTCGAAGAAGTGCGATATGAACTTAACGGTATATAAATCGATCGAAACAAAAATTTTGGTCTAACGAGTTTAATGAAAGGTTATGTATCTCAAAATCCCAGTCAAGACTCATTGATGGAAAATACAGGATGGCTAGACGTTGAAGACAGTATGAAGTTGACAAGCGATGGTTACTTTGACGTATGTATACCTCTCAGCTTAATGTTTGAATTTGCCGAAGATTATCAGAAGATTGCCATCAATGCTAAACATGAGTTAATTTGGTCTCGATCGAAAAGTGATGAGAATGCAATCATACAGACAGCTGCTGAAGAAGTCAAAATTCTTATACATGAGGTGGAATGGCTTTTGCCATATGAAACAATTTCAGATCAATGGCAAATCGGGCTACTGAATTTCATTGCTAAAGATGTTGCAATTCCAATAAGTTTTCGAACTTGGAAATTATACGAGTATCAGCTACTCCCGAATACCACGTGTGGACAGTCAAGACGTCTTCGCAGCTAGAAAAACATTTTGATCATTGTAAAATTAGTGATGGGAAACTGTACTTGAATTCCCAAAGCTATCCCTATGGTAGTCTGAATCTCAATATCGATCAACATCAGTATGCTTTGCTCTATGAGATGTATGCGAATCTTCAATCTGCTTATTACAATAAGAAAACTAAACCATTATTGAACAAGAGAGATTTTTTGCAATATGTCCCGTTAATTGTAATTGACTGTTCGAGGCAAAATGATTCATTGAAAACTGGCCCAGTCGATGTTCGTGTAGAATTTGAATCAAAGAATAATTTCCCGGCTGAAACATCCGCATGCTGTTGGATTTTGCATGATCGAATAGTGGAATATAATCCAATCAGTGGTGGGGTAAGAAGAGTGTTATAATAGCCAGCTTTATACAATGACTCGCGTCAGTTGCCCGTTCGACATAGACTTTATTGTGGATATTCAGGGCTTTAAGCAGCCGATTGATGCGTCTGTGCTAAAAGAAATTGCTGTAATACCAGCCAGCGACGAGAAAGCGGCTCAGCCCACGACGTTCCTCTTCCCACCACCATGCGCATGGACAGGATTACCAGTGGAATATCAAAAAATAAATTCATGGCTCCAGCGAAATTTCACCGGATGGTCTTGGGAGTCGGGAGAATTACCTTATGGAGCAGCTACAAAGATAATCAAAGCCATCTTGAAACCTACTCGAACCATTTACGTAGAAGGCTTCTAGAAAAAAACATGGTTGACCAGCATCGTGGATGAATCATCAGCATTGTCCATCGTTGACTTGGAAACGCTCGAGTGTCCTTCACTACGAAAACTACCAACAATTTCATCTTTTACCCCATGTCCTCATCATCCCGATATCTCTAAATTTCATTGTGCTACGAGAAATGTACAATCGTTGAAAAATTAGCTTAGCGGGCATCATGCTGTATGTGAATGCAACGTTCTTTTGAAATAAATAACATGCTACTGGTAAAAATGATTTTTTTATTCATTTGAAAATCTCCTCCCCGCAAAATATAATAATATTTTCACAAAATCGATAGCGAATACGATAGTCACTGGTGTTACTACAGTTCGTCACATCACGATATCGATGTGTGTGTCCAAGATCAAACGGTTTGGAATCTGAGACTGTTGTATTTTCCACCATGGAAATCAATGATGCATGACCGTCTCTGGCGGTTTTCACTGTCCTCTTTAGTAGATTTTCATCACCCTCGAAAACACGGAAGATCCTCTCTTGCAGGAAAACGACGTATTCATTGACTATTTCGACGAGAATCCTCTCACCATATTTCGTTCGAAAGTTTTTGAGATTGCTGACAAGATGTTGTTTCTCCGGTTCCATATCTCGCAGCTTCCTCGTTGGAAGGAATTGCTCGACATTGCTCGCCTCGTTGAGGGATGATAGATCTATTGTCTTGCAGTTGAAGATTCACAAAATCTTCTTGCACAAATCGTATGTCCGATCTCGTTCTTATGAGGTTTTTCACTTCGTCGATGTTTCGCAAACGCAATTCAACTCGTTCTTTCAGCTCGATGCGTCTATCTGGCATCCCGACTTTAGTTCGTGTGATTCAAATCGAGCCGGTTGATTTTATATCATTGTACCAAGCCGGCTCCTCCCCCTACTATAAGCTCAGTCTTAAGAAAGAGGAGAGAAATAGGAGAGCGGGTGCAGCGTAACCAAAAATCGTTGCCCGTGCGAACTCTTTCAAAGGGATACCGAATTTTCCTGAGGAGTTAATTTCCTAGAATTGTGACTCATCGTGCAAACTCTACAGAGAGAAATTCAACGGGTCCACCCGGATGTTTGAGGTCTGCCGATTTATCCTGCTTCCTCATCATCGATGACGTCACACATGAACGTGTTCAGCCGAACGTATTCATCTCACCGCCACCAAAAATTAATTATAAGATTAGTTTCTGAGAAGTTAATTCCAAGAATTGTCACTTATAATGCAAACTCTACAGAAAGAGATTCAACGGGTTCACCCGGATGTTTGAGGTATCCTTTCAGTGAAACGTGATCTCGCCGCCGATTCATCTTGCTTCCTCATCATCGATGACGTCACACATGAACGCGTTCAGCCGAACGCATTCATCTAGCCGCTAACAAAATTTAATTATAAGATTAGAGTACCGCGAGAATTCTCAAATCCGTGATTTTTTAAACGCCGAAGCACTATCAGGCAGGAGGGCGTCGGATGGCGGGCTGTAAGATTGCTCTACCAGGTTCAAGAAAGCGCCGCAAAATGTCAGAGATCAGCTGTCTGAAACGTTGATCGTTCGATTTTCAAGAATTATTCGTTATCGACTCGTAATACAAGGTTCAAAAGAGCGTCGTAAGATGTTGGGGATCAGCTATAGGTAAGAGGAACGTTCATCGTTCAATTTTTGGAAAATATCCGAAACAATATCGTTATCGACCCAACTGTCGGTTGATAATGTTGGGAACACCTGCTGTCAACTGCGGTAACCTCCCATCGGTAACATCATACGCTCATCGTTCAACGTTCGAGCAATAAAGTAGATCGCGCATCGTCCATCGTTCGATCAGTAAAGTAGAACGCTCATCGTTCAAACGTTTAACGTTCGATCAACAGATGGCAGGGCAAGAGGCTGCTGTCGGTAAAGAAGAACGCTCATCGTGCGAACGTTCGTCGTTTAACTTTCGATCGGTAAAGTAGAACGCCCATCGTTCAACGTTTGATCTGTAAAGTAGAACGCTCATCGGTCGATCGTGAATTTTCAAAATAGTTGGCTATCGGTAAAGGGGCCTGACTTAGCCAAACCCACCATTGGTAAATTAGGGATCTGCCCTACCGTCTCAACCCACCCACCAGCACTTACCCCCGTCGGCAAGGTATCTCAGCTAAACTCGGTCGGTAACGTCGGTAAATAGGGATCTATGGACAGAATCCGCCATTCTATACTACTGTTGTGCACGAAAAAAAAATCTTACGGTTTGACTTTAAAATGGTTATGGGTCGTTCCACGCCGATATACAGGGTGTCCAATTTTAATCTTACATTTAATTTATCTCGAAAAATACTACTCCGATCGAAAATTAAGTATTACAAAACTTGAAGGGCCTAGAAAGGGACGTACAAAAATTTTTTTTTTTTCGGTCGAAAATCCAAAATGGCGATTTTAAGGTGGCTACCATGTTTTTTTTAGAAAGAACCATACTTATTTTTTCGCATCAAAAATTTTGTCATGTCAAAACTAACAACTTTTGTGGGAAACTTTTTTCGATAAATCTCATAACTTCTAGGTTAGAACACAATTTTTCAATTGGCTATTTTAGCGTTATCGAGGATGTACCACGAGGAGGTAAGGTCATTAACATCCCATGTGTAAGTGTAAGTGTAAGTGTAAGTGTAAGTGTAAGTGTAAGTGTAAGTGTAAGTGTAAGTGTAAGTGTAAGTGTAAGTGTAAATGTAAGTGTAAGTGTAAGTGTAAGTGTAAGTGTAAGTGTAAGTGTAAGTGTAAGTGTAAGTGTAAGTGTAAGTGTAAGTGTAAGTGTAAGTGTAAGTGTAAGTGTAAGTGTAAGTGTAAGTGTAAGGGTAAGTGTAAGTTTAAGTGTAAGCGTAAGTGTAAGTGTAAGTGTAAGTGTAAGTGTAAGTGTAAGTGTAAGTGTAAGTGTAAGTGTAAGTGTGAGTGTAAGTGTAAGTGTAAGTGTAAGTGTAAGTGTAAGTGTAAGTGTCAGTGTAAGTGTAAGTGTAAGTGTAAGTGTAAGTGTAAGTGTAAGTGTAAGTGTAAGTGTAAGTGTAAGTGTAAGTTTAACAAGTGGACCACATGGGCATCGGATTTTTGTAATTTTTCATACTCATCGTACGTAAAGTTGACACCCCAAATATGAATATGCCGAAGCAGTTCGATGCCATATTCAGAAGTTTTCGAGAAAATCGACTTTAAAGTTTTGCGAGCAGCTTATAAGGACGAACGAAATTGTACCTAACAACTGGCCGAGCGGCCGAGCGCGCAGCGAGCAAGACCAGTAATCGGAAAGTCCCCGGTTCGATCCTTACCATGGGTAATTTTTTTTTTTTCAATTTCGAATACCTACGTATTTCGAATATAATATTCATCAAATATATGCTAATTGACATATTATCATTAACAAATTATCATTTTTTATTTTTTCGCATTATTTCGCAAAAAGTACCGAAACGTCGCAGTCACTTCGTCGAAATCGGGAAAGTTCACTATAAACTTATATAAAGATTTTTTACTCAACGTTATCAAACCATACGTAAAAAAAAAAGTTTACTTTGTTCATTAATTCTTGTGGTGGACAAACCAATCCCGTAATGTACAACGAAGTTTTTCGAGATGATGAGCGTCTGCCGACTTGCACCTTGCAAGTTATTCCACCAAAATGTACCCCGTTGGTACAGCCATGCGATGTTTATTTTTACCATCAAGTAAAAAATTTCATCAAGCGTCTTTAAAACTACGCCTACCTGATCGAAAAAGGCCGCAAAATCAACGATCGAGAGGATTGTATAAAAATTCATTCAATCGTACATCATCAGTTGTCCTCTCCGATCTTCGGTTAAATGATCAGGTATGCGTGGTTCGCTTCAAAACTTTGCAATACGACAGAAATGTTTGAAAACGTCAACGAAGGTTCTTTCCCTATTGATATTTTTTGAAAACATTGCGCCTGTAAAAACGCAGCATTCATACGGTGTGCTAGATGCCGTGAAAATGATTGTTTCTCGTGTTTTTACGACGCTTATCACTGTGGCTCGTGTGATACTACACCCGTTGTTGAAAAAATGAATACAACTTTGATAACTTTCAATAAAATAATCATTTCATTTTCTACCCCAGGTTTTTTCATCTTCTACCCCAGGTTTTTTCATTTTCGTTCCCAAAACTTTATTTGTAATTTTATTCTAACTTATTTTAAATAATTGTATTAACTCACGTGCAATTTTTCATAAAAAATAATAATTTGTTAATGATAATATGTAAATTAGCATATATTTGATGAATCTTATATTTAAAATACGTAGGTATTCGAAATTAAAAAAAAAAATGAAAAAAAAAATTCCCCACGGTAAGGATTGAACCGAGGACCTTCCGATTACTGGTCTTGCTCGCTGCCCGCTCGGTTGCTCGGCCAGTTGTTAAGTAGAATTTCGTTCATCCTCATAAACTGCTCGCAAAACTTGAAAGTCGTTTTTTTCGAAAGTTTCTGAATATGGCATTGAACTGCTTCGGCATATTCATATTTGGGGTGTCAACTTTACGTACGATGAGTATGAAAAATGACAAAAATCCGATGCCCATGTGGTCCCCTTGTAAGTGTAAGCGTAAGTGTAAGTGTAAGTGTAAGTGTAAGTGTAAGTGTAAGTGTAAGTGTAAGTGTAAGTGTAAGTGTAAGTGTAAGTGTAAGTGTAAGTGTAAGTGTAAGTGTAAGTGTAAGTGTAAGTGTAAGTGTAAGTGTAAGTGTAAGTGTAAGTGTAAGTGTAAGTGTAAGTGTAAGTGTAAGTGTAAGTGTAAGTGTAAGTGTAAGTGTCAGTGTAAGTGTGAGTGTAAGTGTAAGTGTAAGTGTAAGTGTAAGTGTAAGTGTAAGTGTAAGTGTAAGTGTAAGTGTAAGTGTAAGTGTAAGTGTAAGTGTAAGTGTAAGTGTAAGTGTAAGTGTAAGTGTAAGTGTAAGTGTAAGTGTAAGTGTAAGTGTAAGTGTAAGTGTAAGTGTAAGTGTAAGTGTAAGTGTAAGTGTAAGTGTAAGTGTAAGTGTAAGTGTAAGTGTAAGTGTAAGTGTAAGTGTAAGTGTAAGTGTAAGTGTAAGTGTAAGTGTAAGTGTAAGTGTAAGTGTAAGTGTAAGTGTAAGTGTAAGTGTAAGTGTAAGTGTAAGTGTAAGTGTAAGTGTAAGTGTAAGTGTAAGTGTAAGTGTAAGTGTAAGTGTAAGTGTAAGTGTAAGTGTAAGTGTAAGTGTAAGTGTAAGTGTAAGTGTAAGTGTAAGTGTAAGTGTAAGTGTAAGTGTAAGTGTAAGTGTAAGTGTAAGTGTAAGTGTAAGCGTAAGCGTAAGTGTGAGTGTAAGTGTAAGTGTAAGTGTAAGTGTAAGTGTAAGTGTAAGTGTAAGTGTAAGTGTAAGTGTAAGTGTAAGTGTAAGTGTAAGTGTAAGTGTAAGTGTAAGTGTAAGTGTAAGTGTAAGTGTAAGTGTAAGTGTAAGTGTAAGTGTAAGTGTAAGTGTAAGTGTAAGTGTAAGTGTAAGTGTAAGTGTAAGTGTAAGTGTAAGTGTAAGTGTAAGTGTAAGTGTAAGTGTAAGTGTAAGTGTAAGTGTAAGTGTAAGTGTAAGTGTAAGTGTAAGTGTAAGTGTAAGTGTAAGTGTAAGTGTAAGTGTTTTTTTTTTTTTTTTCTTTTTATCAGAGGTTCAAAAATCTTCGAAAAGACACCAACAAGAGTTGTTGTGTTGTTGGTAGTGTCAGATTTTTACTGACTAAAAACATTCCTCTGCCTTCCTTCACGGTGGTGAAGGAGGTTAGACCGGAAACCGCTTTCGCATTACTTCAGTCCAACCCCTGATTGCGCCCCTAAGCGCCCGCCCTCGTTGGTTGCTGCTCGAGCCTCTTGGCCTTCAGCACCTCCTCCGCGAATTTCATAATGGCCTCCCATTTCGGCTTGGAGCCGATCATGTGGGGGACCAGATTCTCAGGGTGCAGGGCTTCTCCGATTGCATCTGTTGCTGCTCTTCGTTCTTCCGCCCATCTGTCGCAGTGAAAGAAAGTGTGTTGAGCGTCGTCGAGTTTGGTCGGGCAGTAGCTGCACAGTGGGCTATCGATGAGGCCCATTCGGTGCAGGTACGCGTTAAAAGCGCCGTGGCCCGTGAGGAGCTGTGTTAAGTAGAAGTTGGTGTCTACGTGTTCGCATCTGATCCAGGTCCTTAAGCTGGGTATAAGTTTAGCCGTCCACCTTCCGGTTTCGCTATTCTGCCACCTGTGCTCCCATTCTCCAATGGTCTTCGCCCGTTCGAGTTCCCCGGCGCCGTCGACGAGGGGATTCGCTGTCCGCACTTGGTGGAGACTCCTTCGCTCCTTGGCCAAGAGGTCGATGGGGGGCGTCTTAGCGACTACCAGAATCGCTGATTCCGAGACCGTGCGATATGCACAAGCGACTCGGAGGGCGGCGCGTCTTTGCACTGCAGCCAGTTTGCGCCGATGACTTTCGTACGCGAGTTGATCCGCCCAGATTTCTGCCCCGTACAGGATGATGGAGTTTACGGTACTCATCAGTAGCCTCCGTTTCGCGTAGCGCGGGCCCCCGATGTTTTTCATGATCCTCGAGAGCTTGGCCGCGGCACCGTTGGCTTTGTCAGCTGTTCGTTGTATGTGTTCTCCGAAGGTTAGCTTCTCGTCGAGCTGGAGGCCGAGATACCGGACCGATCTCTTGGCCTCGACGAGCGCTTCGCCGATGTTTATTGCGAAGGGTTTCTCAAACCAACGTTGCCTCGTGAGGATCACCATCTCCGTCTTGCTGGCTGCTAGCTTGAGCCCATGGCTACCTAGCCAGGCACCTATTCGTCTGACCAGGTGGCCAATTTTCCGCCGTGCGTCCTCGGTGCTGTCCGCGATGACAATACCGGCAATGTCATCGGCGTATCCGACTAGATGTGTTTCGCGCATAAAGTTAGTGGCCAGCAGGTCGTCGTATCTTATGTTCCAGAACTCAGGGCACAGGACTGCCCCCTGCGGGACACCGGCAGTGACCTCCATCGTTCGGGCTCCATCCGTTGTGTCATACTCGAGGAGGCGATCTCGGAAGTAATCGTCCACTATGTCGAGGATATACTGGTCGATGCTGAAGTCAGTCTTCAGCGCGTCCAGTATGTCTTCCCAGCCCACAGAGTTAAACGCGTTCTGCACGTCGAAGGTGAGCAGTATGCACGCCTTTTTGGTTTGGTAGCTGCCAGACCAGGCTTTCTTCACTATGGAGATGGCCTGGTCAATCGCGGTGATTGTCGATTTCTTCTTGCGGAAGCCGTGCTGATTGCTCGATAGACCTCCGGCTTCGTCTATTGCCTCCGTAAGGCGTCCCTTGATTATTTTTTCTAGGAGCTTGCCTGCGACGTCCAGCAAGCAGAGCGGCCTATACGATGAAGACGTCACTGGTGGACCCTTCCCTTTGTCCAGAAGAACAAGTCGTTGGCGCTTCCATCGGCGGCTGAATGTGCCTGTTGCGAGGCATGCGTTGTACATAGTAAGGAGTATCTCGGGGTACTCCCTGGATATACACTTGATGGCGTTGACAGGGATGCCGTCCGGACCAGGTGCTCTGCCTGGTTTCAAGGACTTGGCAGCGTCCTGGAGCTCTGCCGTTGTGAAGGGCGGTCCGCGCGCGGTCGACGAGTTTCCTCTAGGTATCCTCCGTGGATGCTGGGGGAAGAGATCGCCGATGATCCTTTCGATGGTAGCTGGCTCCATAGGAGGTATGTGGCTTTGCTTGCCCAGGCCCTTGACTGCGATCTGGTAGGCCTTGCCCCGAGGGTCCTCGTCCAGTTCGTCGCATAGGTTTCTCCAGCACTGGTTTTTGCTTTTTTTGATCGCCCGTTACAGGGTTTTCTTGGCACTATCGAGTTCGGCGAGGAGAGTGTCCTGTTGGCCAGTCTGTCGCCTGCGGTTGGCCCTGACGGACTGGCGCCGCAGCGCCAGGCACTTTTTCCGAAGCTCACTGATCTCATCGTTCCACCAGTAGTTTGCGCGCCTTTTCTCGCGTGTGTTCCTGGTTGGCATGGAAGCGTCGCAGGCGGTCGAGATGGCAGCCATTGTTTTTTCCACGAGATTCTCTACGTCTTGCCTCGTATCGGCTGGTTCGCAGGCGTGTTGTTGTGCCTGGTTCTTTAGGGAGTTGATGAGTTTTGTCTCATTCAGCTTCCGATCGTTCCATCGTCGCCGCTCTTCTTTCTGTCTCGTGCCGTTGGTCGGCACGGTGCCGGTCGAGAACTGAATATATTGGTGGTCGCTGGAGTTATAATCCTCCAGGACCCTCCAATCCCATACGTCCGCAGCGGTCTCCGGTGAAGCGAAAGTGATGTCGAGGATCGACTCTCGGCAGCCCGGTCTTCTAAAGGTGGAAACGTTGCCCTCGTTCAGCGTGGTCAGGTCGAGTCGTGCGGCCATGTCTGCCAGCTCGTTTCCTCTGGTATCGCTCCACTCCATTCCCCACTCTGTCGACTTGGCATTGAAGTCACCGGCCACGATAACTTCGCCGCCAATACGCCGAATGGTGTCCTCGAGATCGGCGAGCTTGCGTTTGAATGCCAGGATGCCTTGATTTGGCGAGAGGTAGCAGCTTATCAGGGTGAAGTCTCGGAACTTTGCCCAGGTAAAACCGTCGCTGCGCCCGCTGCTCATTGGGTGCAGGGTTGGGCTAACTACCCAGATCGCTGCCGTGTTCGACGTGTCAGAGAGCCATGATGCCTTCGGTAGGTTCGTGTACTGCTCTGATATGATACAGATGTCGATGGGGTTATCGGAGATGAACTGGTGCAGTAACGCCTGAGCAGTCCACCCCCTTGCCAAGTTACATTGCAAAAAGGTCGTCATCTCTGACCGGTGGATACTCCTTTCATCGCGCTTCGATATGCTGCGCACCGTCCCGCTCCGGGCACGTGATCGGTGTCGAGCCCTTGGTTCTCGGTTGCCGCACAGAGTATGCAGCTTGGTGGTCGGTTGCATGCCACTGCTTTGTGGTCCGCTTCGCCACACTTGTAGCACAGCTTGCTGTGGTCAGGGCCAGTGCATCGGTTGGACAGGTGGCCATATCCGAGGCATCTGTAGCACCTCTGGATGGACTCATGCCGCCTGATTCGGCAGATGACCCACCCGACCTTTATGCGGCTGCACGCAAGCATTTTTTGGGCGCTTTTCCCGTCGAGTTCTACGAACGCCGTGCGTTGCCCTCAAAAGGCGTTCTTCGAGAGCCCGATTCTTTTGATATTCGCCGTGTCGTCGAGGTCTCGCACTAGGGCGTTGTGTACCTCTGCCTCGTCCGTGGAGGAGTCAATATCCCGGATCTCTATGGTATGGGTCGGGGCTAGACTCTTGACCGAGCCTTGTTCCCCGACCACCACCTTTATCGCTTCGGTGAAAGTTGGGCAGTTGTCCGATTTGCGATCCATCTCTAGTAGGATGTCTCCGTCCCTGGTCTCGCGGATGGAGCGGATGATCGCCTGGTGCTGCTCCGGGTTAACCTTGGCCTTAATGTCCCTGAGTAAGTCCGCGTAGGACCTTCCCTGCGCGGGCTTTATCAGTAAGGCATTACCGCGGGCGCCCGGGGCTGTTGCCTTTTTTCTTTTTGCTTTCCGGTGCGCGGGGGGCGAGGCTTGCGGGTTTGATGGGCTCAACATAGGTTGTTGTGTGGCCGAGGCCTCGGTAGATGACCCAATGCGCTTCTTCTTTTTCCTGCTAACTGAGGTGAAACCTCCCTTGTTGCCTGTGCGGTTGTCTTCCTCCGGCCCGAGCGGTGGGCTGGGTGCCGGGCGTTTGTTCCTCGAAGTGCATGGTGTCGCGGCTTGCCGCGGTACCCCGCATTCCCTGGCCTCAGCGAGGGTGAGCTTCCGTTGCTCGTCCTTCCAGGATTTCCGGTGGGTGAGGGCCTCCGCGGTCAGAGCGAGGGCCTCCTTAACGTTGTTCGTGACTTCCGTGGGGACAGTTCGCTTCGTTTTTATTAACCTGATGGTTTCCGTCAGAAGAGCTTGGAGCTCTCCGAGCTTGTCGTCTTCGAGGCTGATGGCCGTGTCCCGAGACATCGTAAGTTGGACCCGGGGCTGGCTGAGAGATGCTCGCGCATCAGTCAGTAACCCGCGGGCACCTATCGGGGCATGAGCATCCGGCGTGCTAGCCGGTGATGTCTTCTCCGTGTTGCTATTGCTTGTCACATTTGATGCTCCAGGGGCCAAAGCACCCACCCCTGCAGCACTGCGGTCGTAAGATGACGACGCCCGGGAGCCCGCTTGCTCACTCCCTGACAGCGCCGGTACTGGGGATCCGAGCCCCTGCACCGTAAACGATGGCTTCTTCTTCCTATCACTCATACTTGATTTGATTTCGGGATTTCTTCCCCTAGCCTGTAACCCGAGGCAGGGGCCCATACTTGGTGCTACCATCCGGAGCCAGATGGACCAAGGTTTTTTATAGCGAGGTGTTACTCCTCCCCCTCCCCCTCGGCCACCTCTTGCAAGATGGGTCCCGGGCTTGGGACCGGCAGTGGCGGGGTTGTAAGTGTAAGTGTAAGTGTAAGTGTAAGTGTAAGTGTAAGTGTAAGTGTAAGTGTAAGTGTAAGTGTAAGTGTAAGTGTAAGTGTAAGTGTAAGTGTAAGTGTAAGTGTAAGTGTAAGTGTAAGTGTAAGTGTAAGTGTAAGTGTAAGTGTAAGTGTAAGTGTAAGTGTAAGTGTAAGTGTAAGTGTAAGTGTAAGTGTAAGTGTAAGTGTAAGTGTAAGTGTAAGTGTAAGTGTAAGTGTAAGTGTAAGTGTAAGTGTAAGTGTAAGTGTAAGTGTAAGTGTAAGTGTAAGTGTAAGTGTAAGTGTAAGTGTAAGTGTAAGTGTAAGTGTAAGTGTAAGTGTAAGTGTAAGTGTAAGTGTAAGTGTAAGTGTAAGTGTAAGTGTAAGTGTAAGTGTAAGTGTAAGTGTAAGTGTAAGTGTAAGTGTAAGTGTAAGTGTAAGTGTAAGTGTAAGTGTAAGTGTAAGTGTAAGTGTAAGTGTAAGTGTAAGTGTAAGTGTAAGTGTAAGTGTAAGTGTAAGTGTAAGTGTAAGTGTAAGTGTAAGTGTAAGTGTAAGTGTAAGTGTAAGTGTAAGTGTAAGTGTAAGTGTAAGTGTAAGTGTAAGTGTAAGTGTAAGTGTAAGTGTAAGTGTAAGTGTAAGTGTAAGTGTAAGTGTAAGTGTAAGTGTAAGTGTAAGTGTAAGTGTAAGTGTAAGTGTAAGTGTAAGTGTAAGTGTAAGTGTAAGTGTAAGTGTAAGTGTAAGTGTAAGTGTAAGTGTAAGTGTAAGTGTAAGTGTAAGTGTAAGTGTAAGTGTAAGTGTAAGTGTAAGTGTAAGTGTAAGTGTAAGTGTAAGTGTAAGTGTAAGTGTAAGTGTAAGTGTAAGTGTAAGTGTAAGTGTAAGTGTAAGTGTAAGTGTAAGTGTAAGTGTAAGTGTAAGTGTAAGTGTAAGTGTAAGTGTAAGTGTAAGTGTAAGTGTAAGTTTAACAAGGGGACCACATGGGCATCGGATTTTTGTAATTTTTCATACTCATCGTACGTAAAGTTGACACCCCAAATATGAATATGCCGAAGCAGTTCGATGCCATATTCAGAAGTTTTCGAGAAAAACGACTTTAAAGTTTTGCGAGCAGTTTATGAGGACAAACGAATTTCTACCTTACAACTGGCCGAGCAGCCGAGCGGGTAGCGAGCAAGACCAGTAATCGGAAGGTCCCCGGTTCAATCCTTTCGTGGGAAATTTTTTTTTTCATTTTTTTTTTAAATTTCGAATACGTACGTATTCCAAATTTAAAATTCATCAAATATCTGCTAATTAACATATTATTATTAACAAATTATCATTTTTTATGAAAATACCGTGAACATTTTTTTTTTTTAATTTTGAATACCTACGTATTTTAAATATAAGATTCATTAAATATATGCTAATTAACATATTATCATTAACAAATCATCATTTCTTATGAAAATTGCACGTAAGTTAATACAATTACTCAAAATAAATTAAAATAAAATTACAAATAAAGTTTTGGGAACGAAAATGAAAAAACCTGGGGTAGAAAATTAAAAAACCTGGGGTAGAAAATAAAATGATAATTATATTGAAAGTTATCAAAGTTGTATTCATTTTTTTAACAACGGGTGTAGTATCACACGAGCCACAGTGATAAGCGTCGTAAAAACATAGGGAACAATAATTTTCACGGCATCTAGCACACCATATGAATGCTGCGTTTTTACAGGCGCAATGTTTTTAAAAAATATCAATAGGGAAAGAACCTTCGTTGACGTTTTCAAACATTTCTGTCGTATCGCAAAGTTTTGAAGCGAACCACGCATACCTGATCATTTAACCGAAGATCGGAGAGGACAACTGATGGTGTACGATTGAATGAATTTTTATACAATCCTCTCGATCGTTGATTTCGCGGCCTTTTTCGATCAGGTAGGCGTAGTTTTAAAGACGCTTGATGAAATTTTTTACTTGACGGTAAAAATAAACATCGTATGGCTGTACTAACGGGGTACATTTTGGTGGAATAACTTGCAAGGTGCAAGTCGGCAGACGCTCATCATCTCGAAAAACTTCGTTGTACATTACGGGATTGGTTTGTCCACCACAAGAATTAATGAACAGAACAAACTTTTCTTTTTTTACGTATGGTTTGATAACGTTGATTAAAAAATCTTTATATAAGTTTGTAGTGAACTTTCCCGATTTCGACGAAGTGACTGCGACGTTTCAGTACTTTTTGCGAAATAATGCGAAAAAATAAAAAATGATAATCTGTTAATGATAATATGTTAATTAGCAGATATTCGATAAATCTTATATTTGAAATACGTAGGTATTTGAAATAAAAAAAAAAAAAGTGAAAAAAAAAAATTTCCCATGGTAGGGATCGAACCGGGGGCTTTCCGATTACTAGTGTTGCTCGCTGCCCGCTCGGCCGCTCGTCCAGTTCTTGGGTCGAATTTCGTTCATCCTCATAAGCTGCTTGCAAAACTTTAAAGTCGTTTTTCTCGAAAACTTCTGAATATGGCATCGAACCGCTTCGGCATATTCATATTTGGGGTGTCAACTTTACGTACGATGAGTATGAAAAATTACAAAAATCTGATGCCCATGTGGTCCCCTTGTAAGAGTAAGTCCAAGTGTAAGTGTAAGTGCGTGCGTGTGGAACACTCACAAAGATTAGGTCTCTGCGGCTCGTCACTTCCGCAGTATTTTTCTACTCCAAACCCTCTTTGTGAGCGTACTTCGAACCCTTCCTAAAGGTGTTCAAATATTCCACCATCTATGTTTAAGCATCCCTGAACTCGTCTCTCAAAGCCATCGACTGTTCGTAAGAGAAAATCTCAAGTAATAGGTAACCCTATTGGGAGGGGGGTTCAAAACGTCTCATAACTTTTACACTCGACTTCCGCTATAACGTGCTTGCGTTGCAAAACTTTCGACGATTCAAAAAAAGAGTAAGGGTTTGTTGACACAATCCGTGTCTGACAATCTTGAAACTAATGAAGGATCGTCTGGTTGAAAATTATTTAAACACTTTAGAAAGGGTTCGGAGTACGGTCACAAAGAGGGTTTGGAGTCGAAAATTACTGCGGAAGTGACGAGCCGCAGAGACCGAATCTTTGTGAGTGTTCCACTCGCACGCACTTACACTTACACTTGCACTTACCCGCACACTTACTCTTAAACTTACACTTACACTCACACTTACACTTACACGCACACTTACACTTACACTTACACTTACACTTACACTTACACTTACACTTACACTTACACTTACACTTACATTTACACTTACACTTAGACTTATACTTATACTTATACTTACACTTACATTTACACTTACACTTACACTTACACTTATACTTACACTTACACTTACACTTACACTTACACTTACACTTACACTTACACTTACAATTACACTTACACTTACACTTACACTTACAATTACACTCACACTTACACTTACACTTACACTTACACTTACACTTACACTTACACTTACACTTACACTTACACTTACACTTACACTTACACTTACACTTACACTTACACTTACACTTACACTTACACTTACACTTACACTTACACTTACACTTACACTTACACTTACACTTACACTTACACTTACACTCACACTCACACTCACACTCACACTTACACTTACACTTACACTTACACATGGGATACTAATGACCTAACCTCCTCGTGGTACATCCTGGATAACGCTAAAATAGTCAATTAAAAAATTGTGTTCTAACCTAGAAGTTATGAGATTTATCGAAAAAAGTTTCCCACAAAAGTTGTCAGTTTTGACATGCCAACATTTTTGATGCGAAGAAATAAGTATGGTTCCATTAAAAAAAAACATGTTAGCCACCTTAAAACTGCCATTTTGGATTTTCGACCGAAGGAAAAAAAATTTTTGTACGTCCCCTTTCAGGCCCTTCAAGTTTTGTAATACTCGATTTTCGATCGGAGTAGTATTTTTCGAGATAAATTAAATGTAAGATTAAAATTGGACACCCTGTATAAACATGTTTTCCGGTTTTTTCTTATTCCCGGATAATTTCGTCAGAAAACTCTTTAGATTTTAAATATCAATCCTAAAATTCAAAATACTGATCTTGAAAGCCATATTGGTCATTCCGAATCAATAAGTTTTTTT
>CAXAQZ010001075.1:0-60000 GCA_963971145.1 Sussaba pulchella | reverse complement strand
GCTAATTTTTTCTCGAACAGCTATTTGTAAACCGGTTCTGCAACATGGATTGTTGTTATATCATAATATTATGATCGGATAGAAACTTGTAAAGACAATAAATGTTGGAAAAAATGGGCATGATTTTCCTCTCCAAATAACGGCGATCCCTTTGTCTCTACGCCCATCCCGTATCGTTTGCTCCATCAGCGCCTGACTGGGTGGTTTGGAGGGGTTCCCTGGGGTGACAACCCATCGTATCCAGCTGTTGGGCGGGTCCTAGCTTTGAGAGAGAGTGTGTACGTTTGGTGTGGTAATGTATATGGGGCTGTCTATACGAGATCGACAAGGTTTTTCCCTGACCCCTTTTGATTTAGCTAATTATTCGATATGTTTTTGTACCAACTAAATGGAGTGTTCAATATTTTTTTCAATTTTTTTTATAGAACGGTTCGAAAGTTATGATTTTTTTCCGAAATCCTACCTTTTTTTCAAACGCTCGTAACTTAGGAAATAATGGCTTAAGTGACATATTTCTTTCCGTTGGAATGTATAATTTTAGTCTAAATTTTTCGAAAAAAAACTCGAAAATTTTAAGTTCTGTTTTTGACCTCGATTTTTGGATTTTTGAGTTCTACAAATTTTTTTCAAACTGTAGATCATATTTGATTTTTTTGATAAATGTATATGTTAAAGTACACCTAATTTAACGTATTGTCTAGAAGTTTCATGATGATATTCGGCTCCGTTTTTTTCTTATTAAAATTTGAATGTTTCAAAGCAAATTTTATTGGTTTATAGGAGCCCGATTTTTAAAAATTTTGGAAACACTTTTCTATAATTTATAAATTTAAAGTATGATTCGTTTGAATGTACCGAAAATTGGTCGAGTGACTACTTTTTGAAAGTATAATATCAAGGTAAATATTAGGGTGATTCTTAATTGGGTGATGTCGGAATTTCCGTGGTTTCCGCCCACAAAAATAATCAACATAAATGGAAAAAAAATTGGGCGCAAGTGGAAATTTGTCCGTTAAGTCTAACAACTGTCGCATCACAGTCAACCCTTATACGGAAAAATGCATGCATTTGGCATTTTGTTGGGGACATTTTTTATTCCTTCAAAACTATACATGATAAAAATATGATCTCCTACAATTGCATAGAAAATTTACTGCTCTACAAAAAATGTCTCTTGTAAAATTTTCGTGAATCTAATATTAATTACGTATTTTGCAAAAAAATAGCTTTTCATGGCTGCTCAAAAAAGCAAAAAAAACTTCACATGATAAGAAAATTTCATGCGACAATTTGGTAGGAAATTCAATGCTCTACAATAAAGGTATTTTATAAAATTTTCGTGAATCTGATATTTATTACGTAATTCGCAAAAAATGGTGTTGTGGCCACGCAGCCGCCGCAACCGCGGTGGCGCGCCGGTCACAGGAGTCGACGTGCGCACCGCGCAGGCGCGAGAGCTGGAGCGCGGGAGGCGAGAGAAAGTCGCTGATAAGAGGTGAAAGCGGTAGTCAACGGGTAATCCAGTAACGAGCGCCACGGTAAACGTAAAACCTCCGCGAGCGCTTCGGAACCGGAAACAGGAATACCTGTAACGACGGCCACGTGGGCCAAACGGGAAGTTACGGGCGCGCAAACGTTAATCCGGCGAACGTGACGGACAATCCGGGCTTAAGGCCAAGCGGGTAAACCCCGGCTAATTTTCAATCGCTTAACCTATCGTTAAAGGGGGGTACGGGCTCAGCAAAGCGGCTACGGCCGTCGTGAGTCCCGTGCGCCCTCGGGCGAACGTAACCGCCATCGGCGGGCTATCTCAATAAAACCTTCGTTCTTACCAACATTTAATTCCTCGGTCTCACCGTCTACCTCATTTCACAGTCTTACCAACTGCGGTTTCATCCTTACCCAATTATATAAATTAAAATTTCTTATCAGTTCAGAAGTGGGATTCGAAAGTCCATACCTGCGGGCGGCGCGGTTCGATTTGAAATTTGGAACGGTGTGGGAAAGAGGGAATGGCGTCGGAACGGGAGTTCGACGCTTTTCAGGCGGCGAATCGGGACGATTCCGATTCGTCCGGCGATGAGAGGAGCGAAGGCGGCGTGGCTTCGCGGACGCGTTCCCGCCAAAGTCACGGCCGACCTCCGAGGGAACCGGTTGATCCCAAGCACATGTTTCCGGCGGTGGAGGTGAGGCGAACGGGCGGTTCGCGTCGGTCGTCGCTCCTTCGCGACGATCCGGATGCGATCATATCGGACGACGAAGGTCGCGACCGAAACGCCACTCATGGCCGGAGGGTGGACGACGGGAGCCGAACGGCGAACGCAAGTAACGACGGAGCCAATCGCGTGAGAGGTGGAGACCGCCGAGACGCGCGCACGCGTCGTCGCCACCGCGGCCCTAGCAGGGAGCAGGGCGAAGTAACGTACGAGGTCCAGCGGATGCGGAGACAGCTGGAGGGGCGTGGCAGCTCTGACCGCAAATCCCTCCAATACGACGACGGGACGTATCGCGAAGCGATGCAGTACGGGCGGCAAACGAACCAAAATTTAAACGAAATCGTCGATCGGCTGACCTTGTCGAACGACCCGAGAAGAAACGTGCCGCTTTACCACGTTATCCCGGACCTCAGCCGGAATATCGAAGTCTTTTCAGGAAACGGACGGGGGCCTCCTGCAAAAGAATGGATTAGTAATATCGAGCAAATGCAGCGGGTACATCGATGGCCCGAAAACTACGCGCTCGAGACGGCGCGGATGCACCTCAGCGATGGTGGCCGGGACTGGTACCGCACGCGTCAGCGCGAGCTGACGACATGGGAAAACTTCAAGGCCGCGTTCCGGAGAACGTTTATAGTGCTGGAGAGTCTCACCGTTAAATGGGAGAGGATGAGGGGTCGTGCGCAGCGCAGAGACGAGGACATCAGCGATTATTTTCACGCGAAGGCACGGATGTGCTGCAATTTAAAACTAACGGTGAGCGAGACGAAGGAGCAGGTCCTCGCCGGCCTGTGCTCGAGGGAACTGTGCACCTCTCTTCTGACCTATTCGCACTACGACCTCGACACGTTACTGCACGATCTCGTCGTAAATAACCGAACCTTGGGGCGTCCTGCTCCGACAACTCGTCCAGTGACAGAAGTGCCAAAAACCCGGGGATTCCGGGGCGAGCCAGCAACGCCGTCGCCCGGGGGCGCTGCAAAGCGCGAGTCGTCGAGTGTCCCCGCGCGAGGGCAGGTGTCGCCACGGGTCCCAGGCGACTGGAAGTGCTATAATTGCAATCAGAGTGGCCACCTATCGAGAGATTGTCCACAACCTAGGAGACAGCAACGGTGCCGCACGTGTGGCGAGGCCGGGCATTTTGCTGCCGCGTGCCCCGACAAACGGGGTAGCGCCCCGGCTGATGTGAATGCGATGTTTGACCGAGTTGACCAAGACGAACTGAAATACCTGAAACGTGTAAAATTCGACGACGGTGAGGTGACCGCCCTCATCGATACGGGCGCTAGGGTCTGCACCGTGACCTCGACGACAGCCCTAAAGGGCACCGACTGATTCACGCGCCGTTGGAACTGAAGGGGTGGGGTTCAAAAAAGAACCTCGTGACGTCCCCAGGTATTATCCTGGTAGACGTGACGGTCGATAACGTGCTGGTGCCCGGGGTACAGGTGCGCGTAGTGCCGGACGTGGCACAGGCGTACGACGCCATCATCGGACGTAGCTTCACGGAGAAGCCGTGGGTAGTGTACGAGAAGCGTGGTGGGGTCTTAAAATTTTCGGTGCGCGAAGAGGGTTACCAGGAGGCAACGGCGGGGCTGTGCAGCGACGGGAGTGGGGGCGCAACGCTCGTCGCGCGTGAGACGGTACCGCCGTGCGCCGCGAAGAGCGTGACGGTCGAGGGGGCCTCAGGCGCGCATGACGTCTTAATAATGAACCTGGGGTTTAGCAATTGCACGATAGAGGCGGGCAAGAGCCTGATCCGTGGGGAATTCACGCCCCTACCGATGGTGAGGGCGTCACCCATGCGCGCGCCGATAGACCGTGAGCACATTCGTATAAGCGACGACCAACCCGAGAGCGTCAAGCGCGAACTTGTCCAGATCATAAACCGATACCGCGATTGCGTAGCGTTGGACGCGTCGGAGCTCGGGAAGGCGACGGCTCTGGAAATGAACATTGTGGAGAAGCCAGGAAGCACACCCGTGGCGACAAAACCGTATCGGGCGAGTGAGAGAGAGAGGGAGGAGATTAAAAGAAACGTGCGCGAATGGCGAGAGGCAGGGATCGTCGAGGATACTGAGTCACCGTACGCGAGCCCGGTGCTCCTCGTGCGGAAGAAGGACGGACAATCCCGTCTGGTGGTCGATTATCGGAGACTCAACCGCCAGACGGAGAGGGTCCACTTTCCTCTTCCCAATCTCGACGATCACCTGACCCAGATACGCGACAGCAAGCTATTCGTGACTCTCGACTTGGCGCAGGGTTACCTGCAGATTCCGCTCGCGGAGAGCGCGCGGCCGAAAACGGCGATAATCACACCCGATGAAACCGTACAGTTCACACGAATGGTGTTCGGACTGATGAATGGCCCGGCGTATTTTTCGAAGGTAATGCACCGAGCGCTTGGGCCATTGCGGGACAAAACGGTATTGTTTTACCTGGATGACATATTCATCCCGGGGCGAGACTGGGATGACATCCGCGAACGTCTAGTGGCGGTGCTGGAGTGGTTACGGGGAGCTGGATTAACTATTAATTTAAACAAATGCGAGTTCTTGAAAAACCGCGTGACGTATTTGGGGTTCGAAATCAGCGAAAAAGGCATCGAACCAGGGAAGCCGAAAACGCGCGCGATTTCGGAATTCCCTAGGCCGCGGAACGTTCACGAGGTGCGACGGTTTCTAGGGATGACGGGGTTCTTCCGGCGGTTTATTCCGAAATTCGCCCACGTTGCCGCGCCTCTGCATGATCTGCTGAGAAAAGAGCGGGAGTTCGAATGGACAGTCAGTGAACAGCAAGCTTTCGAGAGGCTGAAGGGAAGCTTGACGTGCGCGCCGGTGTTGAAGCCGTTCGAACCGGATCGAGAGACGGAGTTACACACCGACGCGAGTGCGGTGGGTTTGGGGGCGCTGTTGCTCCAACGAGATGACAAAAAAAGGCTGAACTTAGTGTACGCGATCAGCCGGAGGACGAGCGACACGGAGAGAAACTACCACTCGAGCAAGCTCGAGCTGTTGGCAATAGTGTGGGCGGTGGCACGCCTGCGGCCGATCCTTGCCAATATAAAATTCACCGTGGTGACGGACTGCAAAGCCCTAATGCACCTAAGTACCGCGAGAACTGTAAACCCCCAGCTCGTGCGCTGGAACAACTCGTTGAGCGAATTCGAGTTCGAGGTGGTGCACAGAGAGGGCGACAAGATGCGCCATGCGGATGCCCTGAGTCGCGCTCCGGTAGTGGACGAGGGGGGGGGGGGTCCCGACGACACGGAGATCGACGGGATATTCGTGCTCACTAGCAATGAGGATGAAGTCGCGCTCCAGCAGCAAGCCGACCCGCTCCTGCGGCGGAAGATTGAACTATTAAATACAAGCGTCGGTAAACGCACGCCGAGTGAGAAGGGCGAGATCGACGGGTTCGAGTTGGTGAGTGGGGTGTTGTATCGACGTCGCGGGGATCGAGCGCTGTTCGTCGCGCCACGGGCCATGCGCAAATCACTTCTGGTGCGGCAACACGATCTGCGCGGGCACCCAGGAGTGGCGCGGACTTGTGCGCTGATCGGGGAACACTATCATTTCAAAGGGATAAAGCGGTATGTAAAGGGGCATGTGGCCTCGTGCATATCGTGTATTCTCGCGAAGCCGCGTACGGGGCCTCAAGCTGGGTTGTTACACCCGACTCCGCCGGCGGACAGACCGTTTGCAACCGTGAACGCGGACCACGTCGGTCCGTTCGTGACATCTGTGAGGAAGAATAAGTACATACTGGTAATCGTCGATAGCTTGACGAAGTTCGTAGTCCTCCACGCCACGCGCGATACGCGGGTAACGGCGGTGTTACGAGCGTTCGAGAAATTGGTGAGAGATTTTGGTGCTCCGCGTCGGGTAGTTACCGACCGGGGGACCTGCTTTACCGCCAAGCGATTTTCGGAGTTCTGCGCAACGCACGGGATAAAGCACCAGCTGAACTCGCCCAGACACCTGCAGGCAAACGGGCAGGCAGAGCGCACCAACGCGACACTGCTACCGATGGTGCGAGCAAGCGTGGAAAGGGATGACGAAAGGGATTGGGACGCCAGGTTGGACGACATACAGGTGAATATGAACGATGCCCCGAACGCCTCCACTGGGATGAGTGCGTTCAAACTCGTGTATGGTTACGCCGCTGTCCGGAACGGAGGGAGCCTCCGCGACGTAACGGTGCGAAGCGAGGGGTACGTCCCTCCAGCCACCCTGCAAGAGGAGGCCCGGGAGGGGATTACCAAGGCGCAAGCAAAGATGAGACGGCGCTACGACGCGGGGCGAGCCCGCAACGTCAGTTTCCGAGAAGGGGACATTGTGTTCATGCGAACAGTTGCCGTTGTTCCGGGAGAGAGCGCGAAGTTGCAACCTAGGTATCGGGGTCCGCTGACGGTAACGGAGCGGCTCTCTGGGGACACCTACAGGGTTACCGATCTGGAAGGTAAGGGAGGGCGGCGTGACGCCACCACGGCCCATGCGAGCCAACTAAAGATCTGGTTGCCGCATACCGACGACGACGCCGACTTACCGACCACCGACGACGAGTCACCGGACTCGGCCGAAGAACGGGCGGTTACCGACGGGGATGCGCCTAGCAGCGACAACGAGACCGACGGGGACCACGAGACGCGGCCGGTACCCAGCCACCCAAGGCGGGAAGCCGAGCCACGCGCAGCGAGGGAGGATGAGCAGCGGGTGACGCGCCGCGGGCGGGCGACGCGGCCACCAACGTACCTGAACGACTACACCATCGGGGCCGTACTCGAGGACGAGTAAGCCACAGGATGGCCGACTGTTGTGGCCACGCAGCCGCCGCAACCGCGGTGGCGCGCCGGTCACAGGAGTCGACGTGCGCACCGCGCAGGCGCGAGAGCTGGAGCGCGGGCGGCGAGAGAAAGTCGCTGATAAGAGGTGAAAGCGGTAGTCAACGGGTAATCGAGTAACGAGCGCCACGGTAAACGTAAAACCTCCGCGAGCGCTTCGGAACCGGGAACAGGAATACCTGTAACGACGGCCACGTGGGCCAAACGGGAAGTTACGGGCGCGCAAACGTTAATCCCGCGAACGTGACGGACAATCCGGGCTTAAGGCCAAGCGGGTAAACCCTGGCTAATTTTCAATCGCTTAACCTATCGTTAAAGGGGGGTACGGGCTCAGCAAAGCGGCTACGGCCGTCGTGAGTCCCGTGCGCCCTCGGGCGAACGTAACCGCCATTGGCGGGCTATCTCAATAAAACCTTCGTTCTTACCAACATTTAATTCCTCGGTCTCACCGTCTACCTCATTTCACAGCCTTACCAACTGCGGTTCCATCCTTACCCAATTATATAAATTTAAATTTCTTATCATGGATTTTTTGAGCTAGCTATGAAAAGCCATTTTTACGTAATAAATATTCGATTCACGGAAAATTTACAAGAGACCTTTTTTGTAGAACATCAAATTTCCTACAATACTATTAAAGGAAATAGGAAATTTCTTTATCCTCTATAGTTTAAAAGTCATCAAAAATTTCCCCAACAAAATTCCAAATGCATGCATTTTTCCATATACAATTCGATTGCGATGCGACAGTTGTTAGGCTTATCGGACAAATTCTCGCCTGCGCCCAATTTCTTTTCCATCTATGTTGATTACTTTTGTGGGCGGAAACCACGGAAATTCCGACATCACCCGATTAAGAACCACCTTAGTAAATATATTGTTTTGTTGTTTTCAGATTGAGAAAAAGTTTTCTAGAAAAATTGTTGTTTTTTTTACAAATTTGATGGTCATAAAATTTGAAGCACGGGATGGACATTGTTTGACAGATATAAGGGATCAAATTTTTGAAAAAATTACAATTTTCCAAGACAAATTTTTTTACATTTGAAAACAACAAAACAATATATTTACTTCGTTATTATACTTTCAAAAAGTAATAACTTGACCAATTTTCGGTACATTCGAATAAACCATACTTCACAATTATAGATTATATAAAAGTGTTACCAATATTTTTAAAAATTAGGCTCCTATAAACCAATAAAATCTGGTTTTGAAACATGGAAAATTTATTAAAAAAAGAACGGGGCCGAAAATCATCATGAAACTCACAGACAATACGTTAAATTACGTGTACTTTAACGTATTAATTTTTCGCAAAAATCATATATGACATACAGTTCGAAAAAAAATTGTACAACTCAAAAATGCAAAAATAGAGATCAAAAACCGAACTGAAAATTTTCGAGTATTTTTTTTGAAAAATTTGGACAAAAACACAACATTTTAAAAGCGAGAAAAATTTCACCTAAGCTATTATTTCTTAAGTTACGAGCGTTTGAAACAAAAGGTAGGATTCAGACAAAAAATCATAACTTTTGAACCGTTTGATAAAAAAAATTGCAAAAAATCGTGAATACTCCATTCAGTTGGCACAAAAACATATAGAATCCCACCAAAGAGCCCAATGGGTAAAAAAATTGAGACAAGTACATTTATGCGAGCGCGTTCCAACGAAAACGTGTGAGATCAACTGGAAACATTGAACGCATATTTGCATCAAGTACATATCGCTTTGAAAAATGATTTTTAAATTTATAAATTCGAATTTTTTTGAAAATCACAGCAGTACTTGGCGAGTTAATATGTTGTTACGTCCCCGCATTTTTTCGTAAATACAATAAATTGAATAAGGAATAGGCCGATGGACACCAACGCGTTCCGATGCCGCTAAAATCCTTTCGCGGTGCGTTCTCCCTTTTCCTCCCCTTTTTCCATCACAGAGTATGAGGTACGCGCGCCCTACTTTGCGCGATTTCACGAGTTTTCGTCGAAACGGTTTTTTCTCTCTAAAACTCTTCATTTCTCGATCTAAGCTTATCTGCGATCTTATCTAGAATGCTCTCTCACTCTAACGATCTCCCTTTCTCTCTCTGAGCTCACCTGCCTTCTCTGTCGGAAGTGTTTTCTCTCTCTAACGTTCACCCTTTTTACCCCGATATTTCCGGGAAACCCTCTATAATCTCATTTTGAATCTCTCTTCTCCCTGAGCTATTTTTGGATTTTACAATCGTGCCACCCTGGAAAACAGTATATAAACTCATGGTTTTCGCCCTAGAGCGTCTCAGTTTTATAATGTAATACGTCCACGACAGTCGTCCTCGCGACGCAGATAAGTACCGTTACTCTGCCCGAACGGACTTATAATATTTTTGTGTCCACCGATTATTATTTCGGTTTCGACTTAGAATCGTTTTCGCGTCCGGACTTCGACTCTTTGCGTCCACCGTTTCATCTACGGTTGGGACTTAGACTCGTTTACGCGATCGGTCGTAGATTCTTTTGGAACCACCTGACTCTTAATACAGTCAGGTAGAGTTGAATAATATTGAAATATAAATTTAACCGCGTGACTAAAAATACTTAAAAATTAAATAAACTGAGAACCAATAAATAAATACGTCCGCGACCAAGAGTCTGCGATTGACAAGAATAAATAAATAACTAAAAGTCCGCGAGTTCCTGAATAAGCTGTAGACCATGAAGTCCAGCCTTGAAGAATGAATAAACGAAATAAACCAATAAATAAACTGAATGCTGAAGAATGAATACATCAACCACCAAGAGGCCGCGATTAACAGCAATTTATAAATATCAAGAAGAGTCCGCGAGTGATAACAACAAATAACTAACCAAAATCCGCAATTGATAAATATTAAATAAATAAATAATAATCAAGGACCAAGTGCCCTCATAAATAACTAAATACATACGCTTAAGAGACCGTAGAGTCCAGCGTAAAATCTAAATAATTTGAAGCCCAAGGAAGGGCAGTTGAAGGTAAATGAAAACGAGATAATTCGCCCACAATCTTGAATAAGATTTAACCCGATCGACAATAAACATTAAAACAATAATTATAAAAACGCTTTCAACCTGATATTTTGTGCGCCTATGAACATCGTGAAACTGTGAACTGTGTAACAATTAATGTTAACTAAGCTGAACTGTATACCGAAACATCTTACACTTGAAAATACAAAAGATTGTGTGTGCGTCCCAAATTTGACATTCCGAACTTTCTTTCGACCAACCTGCCCCTTTACAGTAGGAAAGTGATACTAGAGGTCGAAGGACGATTAATTGCAACGGCAACCATCCGCAGCCATCCAGACCGCACCACCGACAAGGGACGACAAGTAAAAACCAAGACGTTCATACATTTCGATCGTGATTAGGCTAGATTTCGGTCCCCGAGTAAACGCGTAAAAACCTGACTCAAAAGTGAGGTCAACAGCTGGGTTACGTCCGAGCGAGTATTTTATTATAGTCGTAGTCAGGACGTAACAATGTTACAACTACTATCCAATGATGGAAGATGTAACTATTTATTTCGGAAAAATAGACAGGCTATATCTTTACATTATTATTGAATAATTAAGTGTCTGTCTTGACTTTGAAAAAAACGCGCCAAGTACTGCTGTGATTTTCAAAAAAATTCGAATTTATAAATTCAAAAATCATTTTTCAAAGCGATATGTACTTGATGCAAATATGCGTTCAATGTTTCCAGTTGATCTCACACCTTTTTGTTGGAACGCGCTTGCGTAAATGTACTTGTCTCCATTTTTTTACCCATTGGGCTTTTTGTTGGGATTTAACTACTTTTTGCAAAGATAATATATAAACTTTGTAATGTCGGAGTGGAGCGGGCACAATTATTGAGGCTGAAAATTACTTTTTTAACAATTTATTTTGTGCAAATTCGGGTAACTTGAACCGTCATCAAATTATTTACGATGCTATGCCGCTGGCTTTCTGTATATAATTTTTCTCAATGTTGTTGTATCTTAAATTGGTATAATATAAGTACTTCTTACAAATATTGAACAAATTTAGCTCATTAAGCAAGTCATTATTTTTCTGTTAATTTTTTTTTATTCCGGCATTTATGTTATTTTTTTATATGTTCCGAGATAAAAAAACGGGATACTCTATGGTAAGTTCGCAGACTCTTTGGTGGGAGGGTTAATCCAAGCAATGTCATAGTTGTAGTCAAACTAAAAATTACGAACTTCTATTACTTTACACAGATTTTTCAGTTTAGAGAAGTATGTAAACCACATTTTTACATAGCAAGAGATCGAACTTGCTCGATAATTTTCAAGTATTCTTTTTATTTCCTATATAAAATTTAGATCATTCTCACATTCTTTCAAGGAAAATCATGTAACAATATTAAGCATTTCTTGGCCAGTTTTTCTTCTCATCTTTCGTATCATCTGCAATAATCCAAGCAGATTTACCAGACCTTAACATACTTGTATAGTGGCCATTGTAAACATCTGGACCGTGATGAAATAGGGCACTCGTAACTTTATATTCTTGACCACTAACGGTAATGATGGCAGTCGGAACAGCTTCGATGCCACAGTGCATTTTCGATACTTGTCTAGTATCTGACTTTATGTCGGCTAATATGAGTTGCGCAATAAAAATGTTATTCGCTGTTGATACACTATTCTTAGTCACTCTATTTTCGGTTCCGCATTGATCACACCGTCCTTTGATGGGTTTCCATAATGACTGGCTATAATCAATTATCTCTTGTAAAGTTAAATTTTTCGTTGTTGTCTGTGGTATCGTTAGTAGCAGTATATTATTCGACTGCTCTTCAATCGTTGTCGCGTAGTGACATCCTCGACATAGTATCTTCGTTGTTAATTTATGTTCAACTAAATTTTTAATCATATCAGATTTTGCACATAATGCCATAATAAATTCTGGTACATGCTGTTGTTTCTCTTCAATAAACTGCGCCCCCGCAAACTTCCTTACGGCGACTAGATCAAGGGCTCCAGGTCGTCCCATATGTTTACGAAGAAGATCTACCAATGCTTTTTCAAGATCATGAGTAACATTACCATTTGAATTTGAAAGTTTTTCTCTGATAGCTTGACAATTCAATAGACATTGCATAGTGGCGTTGGCATAACAGGACATACCATCAATATTAAGGAATCCATTGCCATGCCATCCATTCATAATGTCTCTCGAATTTTTTTGTGGCTGCTGACATTCCAGTGCTTCCTTATGAATTGCCCAAACAAAGTCTGGAACGTTCGATCCACGTTGATCAGAAACTTTGATTTGCGCAAGGTCTGGGCGATAAAGCTGCCTCAATCGATTATATTCTAACACTGATCCTTCACTTGCATTCACAGAATGAAGATCATAATTAATTAGGTGCAATCCCTTCAGAGAAGTGACGCGTGAGAGTGCAACGTAGACTTGACCGCATGTAAATATCGCATTTCCAGCATCAATTACAACATTACTTAAACTTAATCCTTGGCTCTTATGACTCGTAATACCATAGCTCACAAGGGGACCACATGGGCATCGGATTTTTGTAATTTTTCATACTCATCGTACGTAAAGTTGACACCCCAAATATGAATATGCCGAAGCAGTTCGATGCCATATTCAGAAGTTTTCGAGAAAAACGACTTCAAAGTTTTGCGAGCAGCTTATGAAGACGAACGAAATAGTATTAAGCAACTGGCCGAGCAGCCGAGCGGGCAGCGAGCAAGAACGGTAATCGGAAGGTCCCCGGTTCAATCCTTACCGTGGGAAATTTTTTTTTTCATTTGTTTTTTTTTAAGTTTCGAATACCTACGTATTTTAAATTAAAAATTCATCAAATCTATGCTCATTAACATATTATCATTAACAAATTATCATTTTTTATGAAAATACCGTGAGAAATTTTTTTTTTTTCAATTTCGAATACGTACGTATTTTAAATTTAAGATTAATTCAATATATGCTAGCTAACATATTAGTCACTTCGTCGAAATCGGGAAAGTTGACTACAAACTTATATGAAGATTTTTTATTCAACGTTATCAAACCATACGTAAAAAAAGAAAAGTTAGTTTTTTTCATTGATTCTTGGGGTGGACAAACCAATCCCGTAATGTTAAACGAAGTTTTTCGAGATGATAAGCGTCTGCCGACTTGCACCTTGCAAGTCATTCCACCAAAATGTACCCCGTTAGTACAGCCATGCGATGTTTATTTTTACCGACAAGTAGAAAATGTTATCAAGCGTCTTCAAAACTGCGCCTACCTGATCGAAAAAGGCCGCGAAATCAACGATCGAGAGGATTGTATAAAAATTCATTCAATCGTACACCGATTCGTTCTCGGACCACCGTCGAAGTCGGACGTGTTTGCGATTACAAGCGATATCAAGTGTACAATACATATACAGTAGTGTTTATATATTGTGAATCATAAATCGGGACGCAAGAAAAGCGTATCCAGCCGATACCCAAGCTCCAGCAACATGAGTGCCAGTGAAAAAGAAAAAGACGGGGATGACGATGATGATGACGCCCTGATGGAAACGGAACTGATCAACCGTGCACCCAAAGGTCCAGTATTGCCGATAACTATCAGTAGGTCCACAAGATCGAACACTTCCGTTAGCCGCTCACCTAAATGGCAGGTAATCCCCCCCTCGAGGAAACGAGCGAGAATATCAAACGATAGCTCGAGTAGCGGTAGTGAGTCATCTCAAATCACCACACATACAAATAAGTTTGCGGCCCTCAGCGGCGCTTCAGACCAGCTTATAAACACACAAGCTGATCAAACGTCTAGAAATAGTATTAATCAAGAACCGAAACCACCGCCAATATTCATACCGGGTGTAAAATCAATTACCGATCTATCCAAGCTGCTGAGAGAAGTAGTAGAAAGTGACGATTATACGCACAAAACATTTAACAGTAGTGGCCAGCTAAAAATAATGGCCAAAAATACCGAAACATATAGAAAGATCATCCGTCAACTCGACAAAGAAGACGCTTCTTATCACACATACCAACTAAAACAACAACGAGCGTACAGAGTTGTCATTAGATCACTCCACCCGACTGTTCCAATAGCAGAAATTAAAGACGCGATTGAGAAACTAGGTCACCCGGTGCGTAATGTAGTTAACAAACGCCATGGGCGGACCCAAGAGCCCCTGCCGCTGTTTTTCGTGGACTTAGAGCCTAACCCAAACAACAAAGAGATTTACAAAATCGACCTGCTACTAAACGCGAAAATCCATATCGAGCCACCGAGAAAAACAACAACAATTGTACAATGCATGAGATGCCAGAGATATGGGCACTCTAAGAGTTACTGCCGCAGGCAATATAGATGCGTAAAATGCGGGGGCGACCATAACACAACTACCTGTACAAAAACTAGAGATACCCCGGCAAAATGCGCGTTATGCGACGGAGACCATCCAGCGAATTATAAAGGTTGTAAAATCTATAAAGACATATTAGAAAAAAGAGACAGGACTACACAAAAACCTCACTGGCTCAGGTCAAATTCTGCGAGTAAAAACCAAACGGAAGAAAGACAACCAACCCGAACTCGTCCGGCCAGTCAGCCATACGTAAGGAGCAACGTAAGCTATGCTCAAGCTACAAACACAAGTACAAACTCGACACCCGTTAACTATCCCAACAATAATACTGATATAGCAGCTATTCTCGAGAAATCCTTCAGCGAATTCAAAGTAGTACTAATGCAGCAAACTGAACTACTAAATACCATGTTAAAATTACTAACTACAGTACTAACCAGGTTTTCGGAAAAATGAACCAATTCTACAGAGTCGCTCTATGGAACGCCAATGGACTGGTGCAACATCGCCAGGAATTAATTGCATTCATACAGACAAACAAACTCGATATACTATTAATTACGGAAACACACTTTACTGATAGAAGCTTCATTAAGATACCACGATACAACATTTACGACACAAAAAACCCTGCCGGCACTGCACATGGAGGAACAGCAATTATAATAAAAAATACTATCAAACACCATGAGCTAGTAGGATACGAGGAAAGGTATTTGCAAGCCACAAGCATAATGGTCGAGGATTGGAAGCACGGACCAGTGGTCTTTTCTGCAACATATTGCCCCCCAGGACGCGCTATAAACAAAGAAAAATTCATCGAATACTTTGAAACATTGGGCAACCGATTTATATCTGGAGGGGACTACAATGCCAAACACCCACGCTGGGGATCAAGGCTAACCACCACCAGAGGCAGAGAACTCCAAAAAGCCATGGTCGAAAAAAATTACGATTTTCTCTCAACGGGGCAACCAACCTATTGGCCCACCGACAGAAATAAAACACCGGACGTGTTAGACTTTTTTGTGACAAAAAGCATAATGAATGCGTACACTGATCTCGAATCTAGCCTAGACTTGTCTTCGGACCACACCCCAATAATACTAACGCTAAGCAGTGGGATTATTAACAAGCAAACAACGCCATTTTTACACAATAAAAAAACGAACTGGCCTGCATTCAGGGAGAAACAAGAAAAAGACATAATTCTAAGAATGCCACTAAAAAATAAAGAAGAAATAGACGACGCCACAGAATATATTATCGAACTAATTCAGGACTCAGCATGGGCAGCTACGCCGGAAATCAACCGCATGGAAATCATAAACAACTACCCAAAGGAAATAAAAGAAATGATAGCTAAAAAAAGAAGATTGAGAAGAAAATGGCAATTAAGTAGGAATCAGACCGACAAAACCAACCTCAATAGAGCAACACGCGAACTTAAAAAGCTCATCAATGACTTCACCAACGACACCACACAGCAAAAACTAATGAACCTAACCAATACAGCCAGCACAGACTATTCACTATGGAAGGCAACTAAACATCTAAAAAACCCACAACACCAAAATCCTCCGATCAAAAAAGCAAACGGCGAATGGGCTATGGGCGATCCCGAGAAAGCAGAGGCATTTGCCGAACACCTGGCCGACGTATTTACCCCGGTGCCAAGTGCAATGGATGACTTAGAAATACACAATTTCCTGGAATCGCCTTTACCCATGTCCCTACCTATAAAACACTTCTCTCCACAAGAGGTCAAACGAACGATCACCAAAGAAATTAATCCCAGGAAGGCACCTGGCTACGACTTAATAACTGGAAAGATCCTTAACGAACTACCAAAAAAGACCATCACTTACATCACCACACTATTTAATGCCATCATCCGCATATCACATATACCAAGCCAATGGAAAGCTGCCCAAATAATCATGGTCCCTAAGCCAGGTAAACCACCAACCGAAGTCTCATCCTATCGGCCTATAAGTCTATTACCCATTTTGGCAAAACTCTTCGAGAAACTTCTACTGCTCAGAATAAAACCGCTAATAAACAAAAATAACCTCATTCCCGATCACCAATTCGGATTCAGAAACAGCCACTCAACAATCGAACAAACTAACAGAGTCTTTAACGCAATCTCCAACTCACTAGAAAAAAAAAAGTACTGCTCTGCAGTCTTTCTTGATATACAGCAAGCATTTGACAAAGTTTGGCACCCTGGTTTACTATACAAAATTAAAATGGAGCTCCCTCAATACTTTTTACTCCTGAAATCCTACTTAAACAACAGACAGTTTCAAGTACGCCAAGGCCAAGAACTATCAAAATTCCACCCCATCCAGTCTGGTGTACCGCAAGGTAGTGTGCTAGGACCAGTACTATATACACTTTTTACCGCAGACCTACCTACAAGGAGGGATGTTGTGACAGCCACATTTGCTGACGATACCGCGATACTAGCGGTACACAAAAACCCCAAAAAGGCGTCCAAAAAACTCCAACGAGAACTCGACCAAATCCAAACATGGCTAGACAGATGGCGCATAAAAGCTAGCGAGACAAAATCTACACACATTACTTTCGCCACGAGGAAAGGAAACTGCCCCCCAGTCAAGATGCACGGTCACCATCTTCCTGAAACCGAGAGTGTAAAATACCTTGGGATGCACCTCGACAGAAGATTAACTTGGGAAAAGCACATAAAAACCAAACGGAAGGAGCTCGAAATAAAAGTCCGAAAATTATACTGGCTAATTGGCAAAAAATCTCAACTCACCGTAGTAAACAAACTAAACATATACAAGATCATCCTAAAACCAGTATGGACATACGGAATACAGTTGTGGGGCACCGCCAGCAACTCGAATTTGGAAATTCTCCAAAGGTTCCAATCGAAAACACTGAGAATGATACTCAATGCTCCCTGGTATGTAAAAAACACCACTATTCACAAAGACCTCGGAATCAACTCGATCAAGGAAGAAATCCAACGCTGCAGTGGAAACTACGAAGACAAACTCGAAACACACCCGAACGTACTGGCAAGAAGCCTGTTAAATCGAAACCTAGTAGCCAGGAGGCTAAAGAGGTTCAAACCCCTGGACCTTCGACACCGGTTCCAATAAAAGAAAAACACAAAATCTCAACGCCAAAAAAAGAGGACACAAGCATCAATGGATGCTTCCTCGATTTACCACCACGCCGTCGTTACATCAAAATTATTTATTGTTATGCGAATAACAGATTATAGTTGCAAAAAAAAAAAAAAAATAAAGAAAAAAAAAAAAAATCGTACACCATTAGTTGTCCTCTCCGATCTCCGGTAAAATGATCAGGTATGCGTGGCTCGCTTCAAAACTTTGCGATACGAGAGAAATCTTTGAAAACGTCAACAAAATTTCTTTCCCTATTGATATTTTAGAAAAACATTGCGCCTGTAAAGACGCAGCATTCATACGGTGTGCTAGATGCCGTGAAAATTATTGTTTCCCGTGTTTTTACGACGCTTACCACTGTGGCTCGTGTGATACTACACCCGTTGTTTAAAAAATGAATACAACTTTGATAACTTTCAATAAAAAGCATTTCATTTTCTACCCCAGGTTTTTTCATTTTCTACCCCAGGTTTTTTCATTTTCTACCCCAGGTTTTTTCATTTTCGTTCCCAAAACTTTATTTGTAATTTTATTTTAATTTATTTCAAGTAATTGTATTATCTCACGTGCAGTTTCCATAAAAAATAATAATTTGTTAATGATAATATGTTAAATAGCATATATTTGATGAATTTTATATTAAAAATATGTAGGTATTCGAAACTTAAAAAAAAAAAAAATGAAAAACAAAATTTCCCACGGTAAGGATCGAACCGGGGACTTTCCGATTACTGGTCTTGCTCGCTACCCGCTCGGCTGCTCGGCCAGTTGTACAGAACAATTTCGTTCGTCCTCATAAGCTGCTCGCAAAACTTTGAAGTCGTTTTTCTCGAAAACTTCTGAATATGGCATCGAACTGCTTCGGCATATTCATTTTTGGGGTGTCAACTTTACGTACGATGAGTATAAAAAATTACAAAAATCCGATGCCCATGTGGTCCCCTTGTCAGACATAAGGGAAACTGTTTACGAATAACATAGGCCCCATCCATTATTTCGAACTTCACTCTTACACGTTTAATCTCATATTCTAATCCCGTCGTCAAAATAATTTTTACCTTATCTACATCATCTTTATCAAGTGCTTGAGAAACTGAAATTACCTTACCTATTGCACCGTTAACAAGCCCTGATGTAACGTCAATATTGCGCCTGAGCATGACCCTGGCTCCGATCTTTATGGTTATGATTTTTGCGAGACCAGCCGTACAAGAACTGTCTTCGTCATTGCGGGCTAACATCTTCTGAGCCTTCTTTCTGTTGAATGAAGCACAATCTATGGAGTCATGAGCAATCAATTCAATCTCTTTCGAAGATAGACGATTCATCATACTTTCATTCAGAACATCACACAAGTGACACGTAGGCAGTAAACAAACAGTATCACATGGTAATTCATAAATGTAATCACACAATTATCGTATTCTATCCTCAAATTTTATCGCCGAAAAATGTATTTTCCTTGATTCTAGAACTTTCGCGTCAGCGGAATTGACAACCCCTAAGCGCATTCTAGGTAGCATTTCCCTATAAAATGTATCATTCTTTTGGCGCATATTAATCGTGAGTTCATCATAATTAAATAAGCCTGCCCAAATGTCAGGACTTTCGAGGGAATCTAATAGCTTATCTGCTTTTGATATAGAAACTTTTATAAATGCAGGTTCTTCACGAACGGGTGGTAATTGTAGAAGATCTCCGAATAGCGAACATGTTTTTTGCCAAACCATCCATCATCAACATTTGATGTATTGAAAATTGCTGTTAATCGAAGGTGTATATACAAGAGAGTTATGTTTGATATCATCGACACTTCATCAATGATAATAAGACAAACATTCTTTAATTGATCGCGGAGTGTTTTTAATACTGCATCGGAGAGTTCTTTGTACTTTGGAGTCCGATCATGTTCAACAGGCAATTGAAATAATCTATGTACTGTTAGTCCACTGATATTGAGTGCTGCTATGCCCGTTGGAGCTATTATGGCTGTATCTTTACCAATTATTTGCTTAATCCAACATCTGATTGTGCTTATCAAAAAGCTTTTCCCAGTACCACCTTCACCACTAACATACAGCCTTAGAACTTTATTTTCAGAATTTATAGTTCCAGTGATTTTATCAAATACTCGTCTTTGGTCCACATTCAATTCAGAAACCATTTGATCAATATCAGCTGTTTCGTGTTTTTCGCCAATGTCAACGAAATCTTCCATAGCATCATCAGCTTCAATCGGATTGCAACCCAACGGTATTTCATTCTCGTTACATTGAACGCCATCAGCATTTTTTTCTTGTTCAACTATTTTTGCTGTTTCCTTTTTAACGAGCTCCCTCGCTCGATTGAAGTTTTCCTTCATTTCGGTCAGCTGCTCGTGATATCGCAAAGCTTCCGTGAGCTGCGATTCTGCGGATAGAAATGACTGTGCGTAAGTATCGCATCCGTTCTTAAGCTCATCTACATCTCTCCATGGTTGAAACAGTAATAACAATGCGTAACAGTAATTTTCTGGTTGAGTATCAACATTGTTCATGTCATGATTAATCAAATAACCTCTTTTCCGTTTCCTCAAAAAATTTCCTTCATTTAATGTATAATATTCAACGTCAAACTTAGGTTCAACAGATATTATGTCATACCATTTAGCGAAATCATACAAATTCGTGCCGTTCAATTCAATGGGCCTGGTTGGATAGTAGTAATCTACCAGACTACGACAGAAAATATCTGTTGAGTCTGCTTCCATAATGGAAATTTTTTTATACGGCTTTAATTTTCTACTCCTTATTATATTGACATCTATCCATCGAATTGTTGTTGATGAATCGGTACCATATAAAGATAGTCCCAGGAGCGTATCAGCAGCTTCTGGAGCACCACACTCTCTATTGCACAACATGCGTAGTGCAACGTTCCACAGTAAAGTTTTCAATGATTTTGTAGAATTTTATTGTTCAAAAACTTCAGTAACATAACTTTTCTCTTTTTTCGAAATGTACTTTGTGCAGTGCCAAGATAACAATGACGATATCTCTCCGATAAATTGAATATCCATATTGCCTTCCCAAGCATAAAGAATTGTAGGATTATAATCATTAATACGCGTTTCATTATCTGATCTTCGAAGATCATATAACCTGCTTTTTGATTTCAATTACCTTCTACCGGCTAAAGAAACTGCTACATTCTTCATAATAAATGTATCGGTCACAGGGCGAGGAAAACCGAAACGGCACGCACAAGTAGTGCGATTTTTGATTTTCCTCGTACGCATACACTAGCTATTATGATTATGATTTTGGTAAGTAATTACACGCCGGTGCAATGTCGGGGAAACGTTTTTATCAGGAATTCGGCAAGCACAATACTTCGATATAAAATTGACAACTTCTTCCATAGAAGATGTACCAAGAATCGGTGCATTCTTAATCCATATTAATAAATGGAAATGTTGAGTTTCTCTGGTTTGATATTCCCGCCTCCAAAAGTAATGAATCACTTCACCAATTGGATTAGATTTTGAGCATATGAAATTTAGCATAGCCCGAAATTTTTTATCCATAAACCTCGAAACTGATACAGGATCAGCAGCGATTAATGTATTCACAGATTTGCCCGCCATTGAAGGATTAACTTCACGCAAATATTGTATCAAATCTGTCCATAAATATTCGCTCGGGCTCAAAGTTAGGAACCACGTAGCTGGGCCATAGTGTTTAATCATGCAATTCAAGTCAGATCTAGGCTTACGCCAAAATTGTTCTGTATTCCGTAGTTTCCCAAATATAGTATTCAGATTTCCTTCTAGCTCTCCTTTCGCTAATTGTTTTGAGTAACTACCGGCAGTATACTGCAGTTTGGCGTTGGTTGTGTTCATCTTATGAAATATTCCACTACGTAATTGTCGAATATTGTGGTCATTCAATGCAAAAAATAAATATTGAATATTTTGCCTATACCTTGCGTGCTTTGACATTAATTTTGATCGAAAATATTCGAAATCGGTAAGTGGAATCGACCTGTCTTCATGTTGGCCATTTATGCCGTATGGATATAAATCTGGATAACATTTTAAATCCAAAAGCTTATGATAATATTGCAGAGGTACATCTTGAACTTTCAACATTTGATATAGCTCGGTGGCGGTTTTATTCTCTTTATCTGAATACATTGGATGTATAGTAAACTGTTCATAGTATTCATCTAATTGCGACATTTGAGTTAGAAATGCTACTTCAGTCTTACACTCTGTTTCAATGTTCTTTATGTTACCACCATCATCATTGACTTGCTCATCGTTCAAATTAAGTTTTCCATCATCACAATCTTCTAGTTCGCTATGATGATCTGGCCGAACTTGAAATTGAATGTTTGGAAACGTTCCATCAACTAATAAACCGGCAGACTCGGGTAACATGATTTCAGAGTATAGTGGATTATTTTCTTTAAGCCAAACGAGAGCTCTGGATACTTTCCCTACATTTATTAAATTTGCCTATAAGATTTTCGATTTAGTTGGGATTCCCCGCACTAGTATGTATAATTCATGGTGGACATTGAGCGGAGCTGTTGCGGGACAAATTTTCTTGAGAGTTTCCTGAATTTGCAATGGCAAATGAAACGATCTACCTATACCTTTCTTGTTCATTTCTCTGCGTGGCATATTTTTGTTAGCTATTGTACCCATGTTTTAAACTACTTGAAACGATTTAGCTCTTTAAATTAATAATTTCTCATACTCGTTTAGACAAGATAATTCTGTCGGAATTTCTCCCGCGTCAAGATTATTCAAAATACAAGTTGGTGGTATCTTGTTTAAACGGAACTTTTTAAGACAATAGATGCAAAGATAATCAGCGTCGTCACCTTTATCCCGAATATGTTTCATCAAGTCTTTCCAATAAGGCGACTTCAAACGAGAGCTTAAATTTGCGATTGTTACAATATCTTTTTCAGAACACAGTTTCTCACACGATATACAAGCTTTTCGTGGTGCATCCATTGATGTTTTGGTCAATAACTTGAATGCTGCGCAATGTGTAGCCATTATTGAGTCCTCGTTCAAGTCAATTTCTGTGCTTGTGACTGATGTATTTGAATTCGGTTGAGCTCGCGTTGGGATGTCACGTAATACGTTCATGTTTGTCGTATTTAAAGCTTCATCTAGGTTATTCAATTTTTCTAATGACGATTCTATGATATAAAATAATGCTTCGATAGTTTGTACTCTTGGGTAGCGTGGCGATAAAAACTCTACAGCTACGAAAACAGATTTACAGTTCGTTGGTGCGATAAAGCATGTGTGACTGTGTCCTAATTTATCATTATGACAACGTTCTGTGCATTCATGAATTCTTAGAATTTTTTTACGAATATTAGTTAAGTTACATTCGTAGATATTCTGAAGAAAATGTTGGTATGTGTTGATAATATTGCCGCCGATAGGTCTACATAACGAGTTGCATTCCCATGATTTTTCATATTTTTTAAAATTATTTATAGGTAAAATATTCTCTGCTTGACCATCCTTGTTCATAATAATTGCCTCAGAGAAATGCAGCGGTTGTAGATATACAGTTTCTGCAAAGTAAGTCTCGGATGAGGCTGTATGTATTTTTTATAATCCCGCACAGAATGTTTATCTTGTCGTTAATCGTCCCATTGATTCCCAGCATTTTGTCTAATTAATTTCAATTTTTTTGATATCCTAAATATATATTTGGCCCTCACATGTAAACACCATTTAATAATTTGCTCCGCTTCCATACGACTCTCAATTGATGATTTCGTGGGTGTCTGAATTAATTGATGCACATTAGTCACGATTTGCTCTTTTATCGATAACAATTCTTTTGTATCTATTGTTTTTCTAATCCGTTTATGTTTGTGAGATACTTCATTTTCTGTGCCAAGCTTTTATTCTGTGAGCTCTGGGATATCCTGCGATTTCGAATATTCAACTTCTTCCAACGAAAGAAATTGCGTTTGATCCATAGGCTGTTCAGCATCAATATCGAGGACGCATGATTTTCGTTTCAAACTCTTATGCATATTCGTGTTTTCCAAGCATTTTGTTTGGCCCTCATCGACTATGACCTTATCAACACCGTAATTGTCGTCTTTTTTTCCGCTTATCAAAGAGTTGAATATTATATCGATTGTTTTTTTCTTTATCAACTTTCAGAGAACCTGGTTCGATTTTATCAAATGCCGTTGTCCCGTCATTACTAAGTTTCGCGGCAGCCCATTTCTCGCGCCGTTTCCGATTTACTCGTTCTTTCCGGGCTGCCCATTTTGAATGATTGTTATCGTTCGCGTTAGACGCCACATAATGCTCGGTGTGACTTAAATAATAATTCGATTCCCCTTTTACATCTGTCCTTTGTTTAGCAGCGCAAACTACATTTTTCAATGTTAGGGAATTATTGGAAACTACAACAGTATCGTAACATTCGCCTTGTCTAATTTGATTCGATTCGATCGTGTGCTCTACCTTAATATCATCTCCAATAGCGTCTGTGGTTGAAATAAACTGTAGATGTTTATTTATCTGATAATTTACAGGTGACTCTGTTAATTGTTTCATTTGTGTATCACCATATTCGCGCTCACAGCTTACTACTCTTTGTCTAGAATCCATTGACGCATTGTCATCGACAGAGCAAATGTATTCTATGAGCTTTTTCTTATTCGTGATGTCTTTGAGCTTAGAATCAATGATTGATTTTTTTTTCGTCACTTTCATTGTTGTCTTCGATCGATTGTCAATATATTGAACAGCACCAATTGAGTTCTGAGAGCCATCAGTCGACTTTGTTTCTCTTTTAGTTCGCTCATTTTTTTTTCGTGTGTGTTGTGCTGTTTTTCATTGCACTCTGTTGTACTTGATCCTTCATTGCACGAAATCTCGCCGTTTTCCAATGTGACTGTTGCAACGTGGGAAACTTATTGTTTTCTTTTGATCCAGGTATTGGGAAGTGCTCTAATGTATTGTTTTGAAATACTTTTAGCAAATGATCACGCATAACAGAAGTCGTGTACCTCGAATGATCTGGTCTTTTTCCGTGTAGTATTGAAATTGCAAAAGCAATCGAAAAAACCCCACAGTCATCGCCATTTGATTGTTGTTGTACCGTTGGAAATTCAACATCGTTAAGAGCGTAGAATGGAAATAGTTTTTTGATGAACACCTTGTGATGTCTGTGAATCTTTTTCTTATTCATGGAATCTAGAATATATATCTTTTCCGTGTCGTAGTAGCACAAAACCCAATGACCTCCCTGGTTCGTGCGAAAATCCTCACAACTGTGCAAAATCTGTATGTGTTTCTGATTCGGTGGTACTTGGCGAATCCACTGAGGATACTGAACGTAACATGTGCTCTGCATATCATATTCAGCATTTGCAGTCCTAAGCAACTCTGCGAATCGATCCATGTGTCTGTCGTCTAGCCATTGTCCATTCGTGATTATGTTTTCAAACTCTGAATTTCGATTGATCTCCATATTAAATTTCGATGACTTCTTAAAATATATTCTTTCTAACCTTGTTTTTCGATAATATCAGCAGTTTAACCTTTAATAATATTCTAAGGTTGTTGCACGTTTTCGTGAAAAAATAACAGATTCAGAAGAAAAACACATTCACTCACTGTTAATCGAGTATATTTATTGTATTTCAAAATGCAATATCCAGTCCAATCTTGTTTTATTATCGAAAATACGATTTTGATGCAATATAGTTTTACTCCAAAGCTTCGTTCAGCAAATTCTAAAGCGCACAGCAGCTTATGTTTAATCAAAACGATTAATTGAGGCGCACAGCAGCCTATTTAGTGGGGCAAAACCACCAATTGAGGCGCACCTGAAACGGATACAAAATGATTATGAAACGCTTTTTGTTGACAAAATATCAAACCATAAAAATAATTTCATTTTTATGGTCAAATATTTTTAGAAATCTTGCCAAGCGTGGTCGCAAAAACCATTTTTGTCTTTGAACGTCAACTTCGTGACCAAGCTAAAAAAAAATGTAAAGCACCATTTGAAATCTTATGGATATTAGTTTCGATTGATATTTTTGAAATATTTTCATCACTAAGCACTAGGATAGCGTGTAGGAATGGTTAAAAAAATATGTTTTTTTACAAATTTTTTATCTCTCAACTTCATCTCATTGCCAAAGTCATGACATTTTCTTCAGAAGGTTGAAATTTCCACGCCCAATCTATGAAACCAAACCTTTATTTCTTGCCGAAAGAGTATATAAAATCTTCACGGCTCCTTAAGTTAAGAAAATGGCGTAGATGAAGCGTATTAGCATTCTAATTTGTATTTCACTTGAGAAATTACTCATAAAACCGTATATTCCATTTTTTTTTCGAAATTAATATTCATTGATTATTTCTTATTTTCCACGTCATAATTAATAGCAGTATAATTTATTTTACAGCATTAAAATAATCAATCACTTAATATAGATGCAGCTTATGTTGAATTTCATTAAAAATATTATTATCAAAATCTGCTTCCGCCAGGGTTCCCCGTACGAGCGCACGTTGCACTCATGATCCAATGGATCTTCCGCCAATAAACACACGAGCAAGTCAGTCGATTGCACGAGATAATTCACGCATGCCTGCTTAATTTTCATGGTAACTCGTGAACATGTGAAGATTTTCTATACTTTTTTTGCTCAAATTTTGGGCAAAGTTACTGTCGTGATGAATTTCAAACTCCTGAACATTTTTCACTGATTTAAGATGATCCCGAACGTGTAGCGTCCACAACGAGTGCGAGAGAGATAGCGCAATTGGCACTCGCTGCGGAGCGAGAGAGAACGTTGCCCAAACGATCAAGATCCTCTTAAGTAAAGACTTGAAGTCAAGTTGTAACATTTCTGAAAAAGCAGATTTTGTTTTCAATGTTTTTTGCACACTAGCTTAGTTCTTAGTGAAGAAAATAAATATTTAAGATCATAAATTGATTCAAATGTTCACAAGCTTTCTAATTGCGCTTTGAAAAATTGTCAAGCATTCGTTGTCGAAAAGTTGTTGATGATCAAAGAAAGACAGAAGTGGTTTCTCCGAGTGCGCCTGGCAAGTATCCTGATAATATCTAACGGTAGTGTAATTTTTCTTATTTCCAGATTAGTTATTATTACTTACCGCCAAATGATATTCTTTTCACAATTCCTTCTTCCAATAATTTTTCGGGATGAATTCACTATTTTTTCTAATTGTCCAACAGCTATAATATTTGAATCACAGAGTTGTCTGTTTTATTCCAATTCGGAAAAATTATCACATTTTTTACTGGTAGTGATCCCCCCCCCTCCCCCCCCCTCCCCAGAACACTCTGGTATTCGCTTTTCCGTCGGCACTCAATCGTTTTTGAGTTATTAATTTTTGAAAATTGACGTGAACCCCGGTTGAACCGGGGTTCACGTCATTCTCAAAAACGCTTGACCGCCGACGGAAAAGCGAATACCAAAGTGGTCTGGGGGGGGGGGGGGGGGGGGGGAACCACTACCAGTAAAAAAATCACCATCAAAAAGTACACTACTACCCGGAAATATAAGGCCACTAACCGCGTTAGATTCGGCAGCGACACGAAGTCGAGGAAGAAAATTTCGAAGAAATGCAATTTTTTTTCAATGATTTTCACATGACATCTCAGAACTAGATCATGGGAACATTATCAAACGGAGGCCGTTATGTCCAGAATTTCGCAATCTTTCCAGCCGTTAGAAAAAAAAATTATAGCATTTTTAGTCGCGGAGTTATCGTCGTTCAAAGACAGGAATGATTCTCGGCAGCGCGCGCGGTTAGTGGCCTGATATTTCAAGACGGTAGTGTAGTTCCCGCTTTTCACGGCTCCACATTGTCAGATTTTATTTTTATTTTTGAAGATTGCACTCAGTACCTGATTATCTTTCTTCAACTTTTTCTTCTTCTTCCGGTGATGAGTTGACGGAGCGTAAGGGGTGCTAAGAAAATCACGCCGAAATCACTAGGTAGCACAGTATAAATGGGTGATAATAATATTTTTTTATCGGTTTTTGAAATTATTCAGACTAGGATCTGAAGTGACAGGTAAAACTTGAACATCGTTCTTTGCAAGCAGATTTTCACGATCGCGGTCACATTCAGTGGGTTGATATGTATTATTATTATTATGTTAAAAAATTAAGTTGCGCAGGCGGGTACGTTACCTATCGCGCAGCTATCGATGAGAGCGTAACTTTTCTTTTTTTTTTTTTAATAATGGAAACTAGAGACGAGAAAAAAATTAATTGATAAACCATCCCGATACTTTTAAATTATTATTGTTTATAAACATTCATATTAAAACATGAAAAAAGGTATAAAGTTGAACCATGCACATGGCTTCCTCATTTCCCAATTGCGAAAGTTTCCTCTATGAGGCACTATGGTGCGACCAATTTTTGCTTCCTCATAGAGAAAGCTTTGGCAAATGTTTGAGATGAGGAAGCCATGTGCAAGGTTCTTCTTTGCACCTTTTTTTACTTTTTTGACGTTTAGATCACTATGTGAGTTTATTGTGTGTCGAAATCAATATACATATATTTAACATTTCTTTTAAAACGATTTTTGATCCTTTCGATAAAATGAATATATTTCTACAAACATTTATTGCAATACGAAGTGATCGTATCGTATCGTAATTCTGTGATACCGTTTGAGGTTACAGAAACTTGGCATCATTCTGGATTTCATTCATGATGTTAATTACCACTATTAATAACATGGTAAGTATAATTCCTTTAAGTAGTGACACGAGATAATATCACCCGGAAAATATCACACGACGAAAAATATCACACCGACAAAATGCCACATGGAAAAATATCACACTAACAAAATATCACATGGAACAATATCACACCGACAAAATATCATGTGGCAGAATATCCCAATAATAAATATCTCATGAAAAATGTGAGGATAACAAATATCACACTGACATAATATCACATAAAAAAATATAACACCGACAAAAAATAGTCATGTTCAATTTGGAAAACCTTCAGCCGCACAGTCGATTTTATCCAAAGCAGTACTTTAATTGTATCGAGTAAAGTTTCGCGTTGGATATTGTATTATTATGTGACATGATACATCCTATATTCTTAACTGTGTATTATAACGAAAGCATGGATAGTATACAGGAGTGGGGATGATTGCTTTGTTGCGTTGAGGATCTATTTTCTGTTTATCGCCGAATCGATTTCGTATTGATCGGGTAGCCGGACGACGGTTATAATAACATGCCGTTGAATTTTATCAAGTCCCAGCAAGGGAAGCTACTGTTCGTGGAAGATGGCTATGTATATTCGCGTTATCGTGAAACTGACAATATAATTACTTGACGTTGTACTTTGTATAAGAGCAGAAGTTGTAATGGTTACATTCAAAGTAGGTACATCTGATAAAGGTACCGGTAACTGTCGTTCTGATTATGCGTCGCGTGTGACTGTGGATTACATGTCTACAGTTTTTAATGATTCAGTGGTTCAGTGGTTGTTATACTTTGAAATGTGATATATTGTCTGTGTGATATTTTTGCCGTGTGATATTTTTGCATGTGATATTTTGTCGGTGTGATATTGTTCCATGTGATATTTTGTCGGTGTGATATTTTGTTGTGTGATATTTTGTCCGTGATATAGTGTCGATGTTCTTTTGTCGTGTTATATAACGTCATGGAACCCTTTAAGTATATCAACATGTATCAAATTACATTGCCTTGTAATCATGTACCTACTTACGATCTTTTAGAACTTGGAGCAACATAAGCAGCAGCGTCAGGATCAGCAAGTGGCCTTTATCAAGGGAAACTATTCCGATTCGAAGCATCTTTGAAAATATACTGATTTTCACTATCGGTTGCTGTGGAAAATAAACCTGGCTCACTACATAAAGCCAACACATAATCCCAACACAGTCCCCCATGAAGTTTTCTACTCCAATTTTCATCAAAGTAAAGATAAATTTATCATTGAATAATACGCAAGCAACACAAGTTATTTATCGAAGGTCTTTTAGTATTTGTTCAGAATTCACTTCAATATCAACGACGGTGATTTGCCAATTTCATAAGGAGACTGATAACATTCTGATGCGCCTGTTCCGCCCGACGTCGAACCTGCCGCCCCGCACGCTGCCAACGTGGAGGCCTAATTCTCGGTAAATCTGAAAAAAAAAGAAAGGGAACGGAATGAAAACAATGCAATAAATATATAAATCTTGATGTATGCCCCCTCTCGCTCCCTCTCTCTATCGTTGTACCTCTGTTGCTGTACCTCTCTCGCTGTACCTCTCTCGCTGTACCTCTCTCGCTGTACCTCTCTCGCTGTACCTCTCTCGCTGTACCACTCTCGCTGTACCGCTCTCGCTGTACCTCTCTGGCTGTACCTCTCTCGCTGTACCACTCTCGCTGTACCTCTCTCGCTGTACCTCTCTCGCTGTACCACTCTCGCTGTACCTCTCTCGCTGTACCTCTCTCGCTGTACCACTCTCGCTGTACCTCTCTCGCTGTACCTCTCTCGCTGTACCACTCTCGCTGTACCTCTCTCGCTGTACCTCTCTCGCTGTACCACTCTCGCTGTACCTCTCTCGCCGTACCTCTCTCGCTGTACCACTCTCGCTGTACCACTCTCGCTGTACCACTCTCGCTGTACCACTCTCGCTGTACCTCTCTCGCTGTACCTCTCTCGCTGTACCACTCTCGCTGTACCTCTCTCGCTGTACCACTCTCGCTGTACCTCTCTCGCCGTACCTCTCTCGCTGTACCACTCTCGCTGTACCACTCTCGCTGTACCACTCTCGCTGTACCTCTCTCGCTGTACCTCTCTCGCTGTACCACTCTCGCTGTACCCCTCTCGCTGTACCTCTCTTGCTGTACCTCTCTCGCTGTAAAACTCGCTGTACCACTATAAATGGAAATAAATGAAATACGAAGCGAGCGATACACAAAGAACCCGTGTGACGTTTGTCAATTCGAATCAGCTCGCTTTGTATGTCGCATGGGCCAATCGACGCGGGGTCGATCAGGGAGGGGTCGAGGTTATGCTCGAGAGAAAAATGGTATGAAAAAAAAATTCTTTATCTCTCTCTCTCTTTCGCACTCTCTCACTCTCTCTCTCTCTTTCCTCTACCCGACACAATGTTCTCTGCCGTATTTTTGTATTATTTCCAAAACATACAGGGCGGTCATGGCAGCAACGACAGCGCCATCGAGAGTGGCTGCAGGACCAGCAACATTCTGCAATTTTGAAGTTGCTTTACAAATTAGCGACAGAGGGACAGAACAATCGCCGCAGATTTAATTGAGTATCTTAAGACGGAATAAAGAATTAAATTTTGTAAAAATAAAAAATTTATTCAACCAAACATGATACATTATTTGAATTAAGAGATTGAGAGAGAGAATAAGAGAGAGAGAGAGAAAAAGAGAGAAAGAGAGAGAGAGAGAGAGAGATACAGCGAGAAAGGCACAGCGAGAGTGGTTCAGCGAGAGTGATACAGCGAGAGAGGTAGAGCAAGAGTGGTACATCAAGAGAGGTACAGCGAGAGAGGTAAAGCGAGAGAGGTACAGCAAGAGAGGTACAGCGAGAGAGGTACAGCGAGAGTGGTACAGCGAGAGTGGTACAGCGAGAGAGGTACAGCGAGAAAGGTACAGCGAGAGAGGTACAGCGAGAGAGGTACAGCAAAAGAGGTACAGCGAGAATGGTACAGCAAGAGAGGTACAGCGAGAGTGGTACAGCGAGAGAAGTACAGCGAGAGTGATACAGCGAGACTGGTACAGCGAAAGTGGTACAGCGAGAGAGGTACAGCGAGAGAGGTACAGCGAGAGAGGTACAGCGAGAGAGGTACAGCAAGAGAGGTACAGCGAGAGAGGTACGGCGAAAAAGGTACAGCGAGAGAGGTACAGCGAGAGAGCGAAAGAGGTACAGCGAGAGAGGTACAGCGAGAGAAGTACAGCGGGAGAGAGAGAGGGACAGCGAGAGAGGTACAGCGAGAGAGGTACAGCGAGAGTGGTACAGCGAGAGAGGTACAGAGAGAGAAGTACAGCGAGAGTGGTACAGCTGGAGTGGTACAGCGATAGTGGTACAGCGAGAGAGGTACGGCGAGAGTGGTACAGCGAGAAAGGTACAGCGAGAGAGGTACAGCGAGAAAGGTACAGCGAGAGAGGTGCAGCGAGAGAGGTACAGCGAAAGAGGTACAGCAAGAGAGGTACAGCGAGAGAGAAACAGCGAGAGACGTACAGCGAGAGAGGTACAGCGAGAGAGGTACAGCGAGAGAGGTACAGCGAGAGAGGTACAGCGAGAGAGGTACAGCGAGAGAGGTACAGCGAGAAAGGTACAGCGAGAGAGGTACAGCGAGAGAGGTACAGCGAGAGAGGTACAGCGAGAGAGGTACAGCGAGAGAGGTACAGCGAGAGAGGTACAGCGAAAGAGGTACAGCGAGAGAGGTACAGCGAGAGAGGTACAGCGAGAGAGGTACAGCGAGAGAGGTACAGCGAGAGAGGTACAGCGAGAGAGGTACAGCGAGAGAGGTACAGCGAGAGAGGTACAGCGAAAGAGGTACAGCGAGAGAGGTACAGCGGAAGTGGTACAGCGAGAGAGGTACAGCGAGAGTGGTACAGCGAGAGAGGTACAGCGAGAGAGGTACAGCGAGAGAGGTACAGCGAGAGAGGTACAGCGAGAGAGGTACAGCGAGAGAGGTACAGCGAGAGAGGTACAGCGAGAGAGGTACAGCGAGAGAGGTACAGCGAGAGAGGTACAGCGAGAGAGGTACAGCAAGAGAGGTACAGCGAGAGAGGTACAGCGAAAGAGGTACAGCGAGAGAGGTACAGCGGAAGTGGTACAGCGAGAGAGGTACAGCGAGAGTGGTACAGCGAGAGAGTGTACAGCGAGAGAGGTACAGCGAGAGAGGTACAGCGAGAGAGGTACAGCGAGAGAGGTACAGCGAAAGAGGTACATCGAAAGTGGTACAGTAGACTGGTTTTTAGGAAAAAAAATTTTCGCGAAACTCTCCACATTTAGTGTAGATGCTATAACAAGACTCCTTTCCATATTTGAGCTCAATCAGACCATTCTAAGAGGTTCAGCCGCGATGAAATCGATTTTGCCTTTGATTAACACGTGAGATAATTATTTTTCCAGTAAAAAGCGCCGCATTCAGCCAATATTAGTATCCGGCCATCGAAACTAAGTGCAATCGATCGTATTACGTTCCCTTGAAATATAAAAAAATAGGTGCCGTGATGAATTTTTTTTTATTAACAACAATAATTTAAAACGTAGACAAATTGTTTTAATTTGAAAGGTCGGTCATGTAATGAATTTTAATTTTCCGATGGGATACAATGGAAGCAGATGGGTAGAAAAAGTAATAAATGTAACTAATTTACTCATTCATTGATTCTCCCATTAATTAAACAATAACAATTAATTGATATTCGCATCCAGAAATCCAGAACAAATTGTAATCCAGAACCTTGTCATGAGATTATGTGGATTTAGGTGCTATAACAAGCCTCTTGTCCAAATTTGAGCTCAATCGGACCATTCTAAGAGATTCCACCGCGATCGAAATCGATCACGTCTTTCTTTCGAATTAAACCCATTTTTTCACGTTTTTAATTATTGTTATTAACTTTTAAAAAATGTCATCGCTGTACCCATTTTTTTCTATTGGGAGAAAACGTAATACGATCGATTGTACTTAGTTTCGATGGCCGAATACTTATATTGGCAGAATGCGGCGCTTTTTACTGGAAAAATGAGTATCTCACGTGTTAATCAAAGGAGAAATCGATTTCATCGCGGCGGAATCTCTCAGAATGGTCCGATTACGCTTAATTTTAGACAGGAGTCTTGTTATAGCACCTAAATCCACATAATTTCATGACAAGGTTCGGAATTGATATTTAAATAACGATTAATTGTTATTGTTTATTTAATGGAAGAATTGATTAATGAGTGAATTAGTTGCATTCATTACTTTTTCTACCCATCTGCTCGCATTTTATCCTATTGGAAATTGTAAATTCATTACGTGACCGATCTTTCGGATTGAAACAATTTTTTTACGTTTTTAATTATTGTTGTTAATAAAGGAAATTCATCACGATACCTATTTTTTTCAATTTCAAGGGAACGTAATACGATCGATTGCACTTGGTTTCGATGACCGGATACTTATATTGGCTGAATGCGGCGCTTTTTACAGGAAAAATAATTATCTCACGTGTTAATCAAAGGCAAAATCGATTTCATCGCGGCGGAACCTCTAAGAATGGTCCGATTAAGCTTAAATTCAGACAGGAGTCTTGTTATAGCATCTACATCAAATGTCGAGAGTTTCGCGAAATTTTTTTTTCCTAAAAACCAGTCTAGTGGTACAGCGAGTAGGGTACAGCGAGAGTGGTACAGCCAGAAAGGTACAGCGAGAGAGGTACAGCGAGAGAGGTACAGCGAGAGAGGTACAGCGAGAGAGGTACAGCGAGAGAGTTACAGCAAGAGAAGTACAGCGAGAGAGGTACAGCGAGAGAGGTACAGCGAGAGTGGTACAGCGAGAGTGGTACAGCAAGAGAGGTGCAGCGAGAGAGGTAGAGCGAGAGTGGTACAGCGAGAGAGGTACAGCGAGAAGGGTACAGCGAGAGAGGTACAGCGAGAGAGGTACAGCGAGAGAGGTACAGCGAGAGAGGTACAGCGAGAGAGGTACAGCGAGAGAGGTACAGCGAGAGAGGTACAGCGAGAGTGGCACAGCGAGAGAGGTACAGCGAGAGAGGTACAGCGAGAAAGGTACAGCGAGAGATGTACAGCGAGAGAGGTACAGCGAGAGAGGTACAGCGAGAGAGGTACAGCGAGAGAGGTACAGCGAGAGTGGTACAGCAAGAGAGGTACAGCAAGAGAGGTACAGCGAGGGAGGTACAGCGAGAGAGGTACAGCGAGAGTGGTACAGCAAGAGTGGTACAGCAAAAGAGGTACAGCAAGAGAGGTACAGCGAGAGAGGTACAGCGAGAGAGGTACAGCGAGAGAGGTACAGCGAGAGAGATACAGCGAGAGAGGTACAGCGAGAGAGGTACAGCGAGAGAGGTACAGCGAGAGAGGTACAGCGAGAGAGGTACAGCGAGAGAGGTACAGCGAGAGAGGTACAGCGAGAGAGGTACAGCGAGAGAGGTACAGCGAGAGAGGTACAGCGAGAGAGGTACAGCGATAAAGGTACAGCGAGAGAGATACAGCGAGAGAGGTACAGCGAGAGAGGTACAGCGAGAGAGGTACAGCGAGAGAGGTACAGCGAGAGAGGTACAGGGAGAGAGGTACAGCGAGAGTGGTACAGCGAAAGAGGTACAGCGAGAGTGGTACGGCGAGAGAGGTACAGCGAGAGAGGTACAGCGAGAGAGATACAGCGAGAGAGGTACAGCGAGAGTGGTACAGCGAGAGAGGTACAGCGAGAGAGGTACAGCGAGAAAGGTACAGCGCGAGAGGTACAGCGAGAGAGGTACAGCGAGAGTGGTACAGCAAGAGAGGTACAGCGAGAGAGGTACAGCGAGGGAGGTACAGCGAGAGAGGTACAGCGAGAGTGGTATAGCGAGAGTGGTACAGCGAGAGAGGTACAACGAGAGTGGTACAGCGAGAGTGGTACAGCGAGAGAGGTACAGCGAGAGAGGTACAGCGAGAGAAGTACAGCGAGAAAGGTGCAGCGAGAGAGGTAGAGCGAGAGTGGTACAGCGAGAGTGGTACAGCGAGAAGGGTACAGCGAGAAGGTACAGCGAGAGTGGTACAGTGAGAGAGGTACAGCGAAAGTGATGGTACAGCGAGAGTGGTACAGTGATAGAGATACAGCAAGAGAGGTACGGCGAGAGAGGTACAGCGAGAGTGGTACAGCGAGAGAGGTACAGCGAGAGAGGTACCGCGAAAGTGGTACAGCGAGAGAGGTACAGCGAGAGAGATACAGCGAGAGAGGTACAGCGAGAGAGGTACAGCGAGAGAGGTACAGCGAGAGTGGTAGAGCAAGAGTGGTACAGCGAGAGAGGTACAGCGAGAGAGGTACTGCGAGAGAGGTACAGCGAGATTGGTACAGCGAGAGTGGTACAGCGAGAGACGTACAGCAAGAGTGGTACAGCGAGAGTGGTACAGCGAGAGAGGTACAGCGAGAGAGGTACAGCGAGAGTGGTACAGCGAGAGAGGTACAGCGAGAGAGGTACAGCGAGAGAGGTACAGCGAGAGAGCTACAGCGAGAGAGGTACAGCGAGAGAGGTACAGCGAGAGAGGTACAGCGAGAGAGCTACAGCGAGAGAGGTACAGCGAGAGAGGTACAGCAAGAGAGGTACAGCGAGAGAGGTACAGCAAGAGAGGTACAGCGAGAGAGGTACAGCGTGAGAGGTACAGCGAGAGAGGTACATCGAGAGAGGTACAGCGAGAGAGGTACAGCGAGAGAGGTACAGCGAGAGAGGTACAGCGAGAGAGGTACAGCGAGAGTGGTACAGTAAGAGAGGTACAGCGAGAGTGATGGTACAGCGAGGGTGGTACAGCGAGAGAGGTACAGCGATAGAGGTACAGCGAGAGAGGTACAGCGAGAGAGGTACAGCGAGAGAGGTACAGCGATAGAGGTACAGCGAGAGTGGTACAGCGAGAGAGGTACAGCTAGAGTGGTACAGCGAGAGAGGTACAGCGATAGATGTACAGCGAGAGAGCGACAGCGATAGAGAGAGAGAGAGAGCGAGAGGGGGCATACAGCACGATTTATATATTTAGTACATTGTCTTTATTCCGTTCTCTTTCTTCTCTTTTTAGTTGTACCGAGAATTAGGCCTCCACGTTGGCAGCGTGCGGGGCGGCAGGTTCGACGTCGGGCGGAACAGGCGCATCAGAATGTTATCTGTCTGCTTATGAAATTGGCAAATCACCGTCGTTAATATTAAAATGAATTCTGAAAAAATAAGAAAAGACCTTTGATAAATAACTTGTGTCGCGTATTATTCAACGATAAATGTATTTTCAATTTGGTAAAAATTGGAGTAGAAAACTTCATGGGGGACTGTTTTGGGACGATGTGTTGCCTTTGATGTAGAGAGCCAGGTCTATTTTTCACAGCAACCGATAGTGAAAATCAGTATATTTTCAAAGTTGCTTCGAATCGAAACAGTTTCCCTTGATAAAGGCCACTTGCTGATCCTGACGCTGCTGCTTATGTTGCTCCAAGTTCTAAAGGATCGTAAGTAGGTACATGATTACGAGGCAATGTAATTTGATACATGTTGATATATCTAAAGGAATTATACTTACCATGTTATTAATAGCGGTAATTAACGCCAAGTTCCTGTAACCTCAAACGGTATCACAGAATTACGATACGATTTACATCTTATTTCAATAAATGTTTGTAGATATGTTCATTTTATCGGAAGGATGAAAAATCATTTTTAAAAAAATGTTAAAAACGTTTCATCACTTTACGCCACAAACGAATATGTTTCGAATAATTCGTTATCAGTTTTATATATCATACGTAGTTTTCGGTTAATTCTTCAAAAACACCGCGATCTATCTGTATTGCTCTCAGTCGATCTACTCAGGCAGGCTGGCTGGTCTTCAGTGATTGTAACCTGTGAAAACTGCGATGACAGCGATATGTCAGCGAATAGTCGCGTCTGATCTGACAAGCTATGACTACTGAAAAGTGTGCGACAGCTCTGGAAATGATTTTGGCGAAAAACGTCGGAAACACGATTTTAATCATGAAAATAATTCGATATCTCCCGCATAACAGCACCTACAGCACTGGTGTTGGTCCCAATCGAAATATAAAAAAATAACGCATCTCACTGCAATTAAACGTTTATGAATAGCGCAATGTATCTATGAAAATATTCGAAAGTGGGGTTACGGTTAGCTCGGTTCACAGAATAAGAGAGTGCAGTCGCGTCTCGAGATCGGCCGGTAAGGTAGGTAACTGAATGAATAGGTAAATGTACTTGTCTCGAGACGCTACCGCGTCTCTTGATAATGAGATAAATCAAAAGGGGTCAGGGAAAAATCTTGTCGATTTAGCATGGACTACCTCATATATGAAGAGTTCTATAAATTATAGGCATCGGTTCAGGTCACCCTCCTCAGAATCTTTTCAAATTTTTTTAAGATGTAGTCCTTGATTACCTACATGTACCCGATTTTTTTCAGATCTTTTCCTCCATTATTTTGGCTGTGATTGTTGAGGGCATTTCGTGACAGTTCCGTTTACCTTTTTCAACTCCCGGCTGAAAACGGGAGTTATGTGTTTCGTCGTGACCAACGTGAATTGGCGTTTTGTTGGAAATGCTTACCGGCCAAACGGCTGATTTTCTTCTTACAAATTGATGTACATCGGTTTCGGAAGTCACAGAGAGGGTTTAGCTTCCATAATATTTATGATCAGATCTCAACTCGCGCAGATATTAAATGTAGAAACTTGAACGTTTTCGAACGTTTTTCTCAAATCGCAATTTTGATGGGTTCGACTGCATGAATCGCGGACTTCACGGCATCGTCAGCTGCGACAGCGCGTGGGTAAGTGTAGTGGAACGTATCCGTGTGCTTTGCATCAAGGCTCTGGACGATATCGCTGAGTGCAAGAGAGACAGCGCTATTGGTCGATCGTTTTAACCTCGAAACAGAACTTTCAACGGAAATTTTTTTTTTTCTCGTGATTCAGAGTGAACATTTTTTATCAATTGATTTCACGTATAAACGAAATTTTTTTAAAGAGTGCATTTTCCATTTAACGTTCAATAATTAGTTAGTAAGCAGTATTGATCTACTGACGATTTTATCAAGCACGTCGAATTAATAATTCTGGATACTTGTATTCGAGCGTGAAATTGAGATGTATGTGAATGTGGAGGTTAGGTCGGATGACGTGGTTATGCCCGGTGATATTGTTTTATTTATGGTCATCAACTGATTTCACGTACGAACGATATTGTTTAATGAGTTCATTCTTTTTTATTCAACGTATGATAATGTTATCAGGATTGTGAAAAACGTGAAAATGGATGTTCAGCTGGACGATGTGGTTATGCCCAGTGATATTGTTTACCTCGGTGGAATTGGCAATTCGAAAAGAAAAAATTGTTGTCGGATTCAATTTTTTACTTTATCCTCTAACCGACAAAACTCTAGACGAAGCGATTTGTCAGAATGCACAATATGTATATTTGTTTTCATTGTTTTTCCTATATGAGTCAGGTCCTTTTCAAGCAGCATTCGTTCAACGTTTACTCGCTTAAGATATATTCAAAACTGATAATGACGGGGAAGGACCAGCGGAATGCGCTGATATCCGGTCGAGGCTACGTCGAGCCGCGCTTGAAAACTGTACAATGCGCAGACATTTGGTCTAGGCTACATAGAGCCGCGCTTGAAATCTCCATAATGCACTGAGATTTGGTTAAGGCTCTATTAAGCCGCCCTCAAGACTCCACGATGGGCTGACAATTTGTCATAGCTACATGGAGCCGCGCTGAACAATCACATGATGCGCTGACATTTTGCTGAGACTGTCCTTAACTGCGCCCAAGGACAACCAGCATGTGCCGCAGTGTCTGGGAACAGACCTCGGATCTGGTCTTAAGGTGATGGGGGAATTTCAAAATCAAGAATTTGCTTATTGGGTGAAGAGGCCGAAAAATGAAGAGACACTGAAGCACTGCGAGTAACGGAAAATAAACAATTGTTGATTTATTAATAGTTAATCGTAATGAATTACAAGTCTGGGTCACCGGTACCACGTGTGTAATGGCGTCGTACCGGTGCCGCGTGGTCGCGTAGAGGTGATGTAACGCGTCGCGAGAAGTGGAAACCGTTTGAAAGAACACAACCGAAGTAAACCGTAACCGTAGCGTGTATCTGAGAATCGGACCGGGCGTAAATCGTTCCGAATATCGTAATTAACACTACCATTGAGACAAAGCCGAAGAGAGCCGTTATTTTCGAAGTTAATGAGCAGAAAAGAAGCGTCCGTTTTAGCCGTTGTAGAATCGAAGGGATACCGTGAACCCGAAAATCAATACGGTCGTAAATCGCCTTAATTTTCCAAGTTCACGACCACAAAAGTTGTACCAAACAGAAGAAGTTAACCGACCAGTAGAAGTAATAAACCGGAGAAAAGCGTGCTGTTTGCCGCGAGGTAGAACCGTAAGTAGTAGAAGCGTGCCCGGTCACTACGAAGTGTCGCGAATAAGTCTAGAAGAACCCGGATATCGATCGTGATTTCCCGTCGATCGATGGGTCAAATGAGCAGCTAATTGGAGCACCGCGGGTGTCAAGCCAGCGACCGGCCGAGTGCTGCTGACCCCCCCACGGTGACTCCCGAAATTACGAAGTTTCCTGAACATTCTCCCCGCCTTCGGCAACTGTTGTTGACGAAGAATCTACCGGGAGAACTGATAACTTTGAAGTTGGCCGCTTGAAGATTGAAGAGGCCGTGCGAAGTGTCACAACTCGGGTGGGACCGTCCGATGAAGCCGTCCGTGGGTGAAGTTTGGTCACTCGAGCTCGTGGCCATCGCGAAGGTAGAAGTCTCGTCCGATATGAGCGCAAGTGAGTCCACTTGTGTCTCATGAGAGGGGTGCCGCTACTTCGAAGTTGAAAGGCTCCATTGAAGGTATTCCGAAGACCATTTTTTTTTGGAAGTGATGAAGTTTGGCCTGAAGAAGCTGCCACCGTACGAGTCGTGACTCTGAGATTATCGTAAGTCATGGTTCTGGCACAGTGGTTAATGCCTCACCGATGAGGAAGTGGCCTTGAATTTAATGCTGCTTCAACTTCCGTAAGGAGAGTCGTAAATTCTTCATACGGAAGTGAAGTTTCTCGTGTTCTGAGGGTCCAGGTGTAGTTGGAGGGGCCAGTGAAGTACGAGGAAGCCGTTTGAAGCGTGCTACAGCTCGCTAACGGACTGCAGCACTCCGTAGAAGCCTCGTGCAGGAAGAGGAGTCCAGAAGATCCCAAGTCTGTAGACTTGGGTCTGAGGTGGCAGTGAAGGTTTGTTGGGAAGTGTCCGAAGAGCCGTGAAGTTCAGCGTTGTTGAGGTTGAAAAATAAAGGCATCGAGGTAGACTGATGAGAGAGAGAGAGAGAGAGAGATTGCTCAATCTGTCTCTGAAGTGAAGCCGGTTTTCCTGAAGTCGAAGTGGCAGATGGTCATCCCGTTGAAGTTTTGCCAACCACAGTTCTTTCGAGAAGACTTTCGCTGTGAGGCTGGCTGGTGAACTGAACCCTGATGTATCGAACAATGAAGCCGGTTCCGAGAGAATCCCTTTTCCCGTGATTTCAGTATAGAAGGGTAGTCGAAGAGTAAACTTGAGGTTGTCCGTGTGCAAAGTTCATACGTGGCTGAGAAGTTCGATGTTGGAAGAATATTGTTGATCGATACACCGTTCGACGTCTTGAAGGGACCATGGAATACGACGCGAAGTTTTGTCGTGGTGCTATGGGTGCGAAGAATATCGTGGTGAGGAAGATAATACCTTGGGTTTGAAGAGACAGCCGTTGGAGCACGAGTCATGTGTGACCAGATCTCGCAGCCCTGAAGGAATTCGTTGTGTAAGTCCCGATATGCTTCGTTGGTCGGAAGCCGTCGTTGTAGCTGCAGAAGACACCGTTTAGCACCAGCATACGAATCTCCGAGAGACGAAGGTGGCTCTTTGAAGGGAAGCCGTACCACGTAACGGCCCTGTTTGTCTCTCGAATGGGTCTCTCGAAAATGTTGTGTACAAGAAGACTCCTCCGGTTCGGGTGTAGGGGCCGAATCCGGCGGAATTCCTCTTGCTCCCAAAATTTCCGAAAACCACGAAGAGACCTCGTCATCAATTGAAGTGTGCAGTATACGAACCGAGCTTGAAGTTAAAGTGTTGACTGGACCGAAGTGTGAAAGGAAGGCGAGCGGTGAAGTCGAGACGTTTCCAATGAACGCCATAAACGTGAAGTGTAGTGTGAAGTCGGATCATGAAGTGACGAGAGAGTGACGTTGGTCGCTCCCCGCGTCCGTCCCGCTGCCTGACCGCCGACTCCGCATGTTGGGAGTGAAGCGGTCGTCCGTTGAAGCCGAAGAAGTTGAGCCCTGCGTTCTGAGAGGGATGAAAGCTCAGAACCTCAGGGTCGATGAAGTGGGATCCGATGTGGGATGCCCGATGACGAGGTGAAGATTGCGTGGCTCGTGGCCAGCAAGACTGAAGGTCGACCCGTCGGCGGGGTTGAAGCATCCGTAATTGAAGTGCCGACGAAAGCTGAATGAAGTAACGCTAAGAGTTGATCCGAATTCTCTTGCGTCCCGGAAGTTGTGTCGCATTGTAAACCTTTATTAAGTCAAGCCTGAGGCTCGTTTGGCGACGAAGTTGCCGTTGGTCTCGAAGTTGAAGATTGATTTTTCGCAGAGCCCTGAGCCGAGGGGTTTACCGAGCTGCTGATCTCGACGGGAGGTGAATCAGCATGGGATGTTGTCCGTTGCATTTGAAGTATCGTCTCATTAATTGGCGGTTAATGGCCGAGTGGGGACCGAAGCAGTTGAAGCGAGCAGTCTTTGCTTGGTGGTGACGCGTTGCCATTGTCGAAGAGTAACGAAACCCGCACCGCAGGAAGTTTTAAATCGTCAAACCGCGCCAAATGTCAAAAAACTAGGAGCCACAAAATGTCAGAAAATCAAAACACGTAAGATTCAAAATACTCGACGTGCACCAGCTGTCAAAAAACGCGGAAATGTCACAAGCTTTTGACAGACCGGAAAAATACGGAAGTTGAAATGGTCGAAGCACACTGAGTTTCGGAAACGAAAGCCGACGAAAACACAAAGAAATCAAAACACACGAAGGTTTGGATAAATTGAGACGCACCGAAGTGTCAAAGAGTGAATCGACGCGCACTGGGTTTCGAAGACGAAAACCGATGAAAATACGAAGAAACTAGAATACACGAAGTTTGAAATAAATTGAAAAGTACCGAAGTGTCAAACCAAACGACGCGCACCGAGCTTCGAAGATGAAGACCGATGAAAAAACGAAGAAACCCGGGCACACGAAGTTTGAAATATTGAAAAGTACCGAAGTGTTCAGACAAACGACGCGCACCGAGCTTCGAAGATGAAGACCGATGGAAAAACGAAGAAACCCGGGCACACGAAGTTTGAAATATTGAAAAGTACCGAAGTGTTCAGACAAACGACTCGCACCGAGCTTCGAAGACGAAGACCGATGAAAAAACGAAGAAACCCGTGCACACGAAGTTTGAAATAAATCGAAATGTACCGAAGTGTCAAAACAAACGACGCGCACCGAGCTTAAAAGACGAAGACCGACGAAGGACCGAAGAAACCCGAGCACACGAAGTTTGAAATAAATTAAAATGTACCGAAGTGTTCAAACAACCGGCGCGCACTGAGGTTCGAAAACGAAGGACGACGAAAAACCGAAGGAACCCGAGCACACGAAGTTTGGAATAAATCGAAATGTACCGAAGTGTCAAAACAAACGACGCGCACCGAGCTTCTAAGACGAAGACCGATGAAAAAACGAAGAAACCCGGGCACACGAAGTTTGAAATATTGAAAAGTACCGAAGTGTTCAGACAAACGACGCGCACCGAGCTTCGAAGATGAAGACCGATGAAAAAACGAAGATACCCGTGCACACGAAGTTTGAAATAAATTGAAATGTACCGAAGTGTTCAAACAACCGGCGCGCACTGAGGTTCGAAAACGAAGACCGACGAAAAACCGAAGGAACCCGAGCACGCGAAGTTTGGAATAAATCGAAATGTACCGAAGTGTCAAAACAAACGACGCGCACCGAGCTTCTAAGACGAAGACCGATGAAAAAACGAAGAAACCCGGGCACACGAAGTTTGAAGTATTGAAAAGTACCGAAGTGTTCAGACAAACGACGCGCACCGAGCTTCGAAGATGAAGACCGATGACAAAACGAAGAAACCCGTGCACACGAAGTTTGAAATAAATTAAAATGTACCGAAGTGTCAAAACAAACGACGCGCACCGAGCTTCGAAGACGAAGACCGACGAAGGACCGGAGAAACCCGGGCACACGAAGTTTGAAATAAATTGAGAAGTACGGAATTTTCAAAAACTTAATCGGCGCGCACTGTGCTTCGAAGACAAAACCGGTGAAAATTTGAAGAAAACAAATGGAAACGAAATTCCAGATTGAATCGGTATGCACGAACTGTCAAACAACCGGCGCGCACTCTGTCGTCGTAAGCAAACCCGGTGAAAACGCGAAGAAAACGAATGAAACACGAAATTCCGAAATGAATCGGAATACACGAACTGTCGGATCACCGGCGCGCACTGTGTGTCGACCGAAAAACCCGTTGAAACGCCAAGAAATCAAGAAGCACTGAAATTCCGAATTAAATCGGAATGTACGAAGTTCCAAACAACCGGCGCGCACTGTGTCGTCGGAAGCAAACCCGGTGAAAACGCGAAGAAAACGAATGAAAAACGAAATTCCGAAATGAATCGGAATACACGAACTGTCAAACAAACAGCGCGCACTGTAGTTCGAAGACAAAACCGGTGAAAACGCGAAGAAAACGAAATTCCGAAATGAATCGAAATGCACGAACCGTCAAACAATTGGCGCGCACTGTGTTGTCGACCGAAAAACCCGTGAAAACGCGAAGAAAACGAATGAAAACAAAATTCCGAAATGAATCGGAATACACGAACTGTCAAACAACCGGCGCGCACTGTGTTGTCGACCGAAAAACCCGTGGAAACGCCAAGAAATCGAGAAGCACTGAAATTCCGAATTAAATCGGAATGTACGAAGTTTCAAACAACCGGCGCGCACTGCGTTGTCAAACGAGGAACCGGTGAGATCGTGAAGAAATCGAGTGAAAACAAAATTCCGAAGTAAATCGGAGTACACGAACTGTCAAACAACCGGCGCGCACTGCGTTGTCGAACGGAAAACCCGTGAAAACGCGAAGAAAACGAATGAAAACGAAATTCCGAAATGAATCGGAATGTACGAACTGTCGAACAACCGGCGCGCACTGTGTTGTTGAACGAAAAACCGGTGAAAACGCAAAGAAATTGAGAAGCACCGAAAGTCCGAATTGATCGGAATGTACGAAGTGTCAAAACGATCGACGCGCACTGTGTATCGAACGAACACCGATGAAAAATCGAAGAATAAATACACGAAGTTCAAACGATCGACACATACTGGTTATCGAACGAAAAACCGATGAAAGCCCGAAGAATAAATTGACGAAGTGTCCAACCGATCGACGTGCACTTTGTATCGAACGAAAAACCGATGAAAAATCGAAGAATAAATTCGCGAAATGTCGAAACGATCGACACGCACTGTGTATCGAACGGAAAACCGATGAAAATTTAAGTGTATAAATTCGCGAAATGTCGAAACGATCGACACGCACTGTGTATCGAACGGAAAACCGATGAAAATTTGAGTGTATCGGAAAATTGTTGAGGTCAAAACTGTTAATCCGAAAGCGAAATCAAACGGAGAGTCGCCGTAAACGAAAGAAAACGAAAAGAAATTCAAGCTGTATCAAAAGATACGTGAGAAGCGAGCCGCACACTATCACACGAAGAGACCGCGAACAGTGGGTGCGAGAGGGCGCGCACTATACGGTGAAGCGTCCGAGTGCGAGCGAGATCGAGGTACACGGACACACGCGCGTCGCGAAGAGTACGTGAAGAGCGAGGCGCACACAATCGCACGAAGAGACCGCGAACAGTGGGTGCGAGAGAGCGCGCACTATACGGTGAAGGATCCAAGCGCGAGCGAGACCAAAGTACACGGACACACGCGCGTCGCGAAGAGTACGTGAAGAGCGAGGCGCACACTATCGCACGAAGAGACCGCGAACAGTGGGTGCGAGAGGGCGCGCACTATACGGGGAAGGATCCGGGCGCGAGCGAGACCGAGGTACACGGACACACGCGCGTCACGAAGAGTACGTGAGAAGCGAGGCGCACACTACCACACGAGGAGTCCACGAACAGTGTGTGAGAGAGAGCGCGCACTATACGGTGAAGCGTCCGAGTGCGAGCGAGATCGAGGTACACGGACACACGCGCGTCGCGAAGAGTACGTGAAGAGCGAGGCGCACACTATCGCACGAAGAGACCGCGAACAGTGGGTGCGAGAGGGAGCGCACTATACGGGGAAGCGTCCGAGTGCGAGCGAGACCGAGGTACACGGACACACGCGCGTCGCGAAGAGTACGTGACGAGCGAGGCGCACACAATCGCACGAAGAGACCGCGAACAGTGGGTGCGAGAGAGCGCGCACTATACGGTGAATGATCCAAGCGCGAGCGAGACCAAAGGTACACGCACACACTAAGCGTAGCGTACGTGTGAAGCGAGCCGCGAACTACTGCGTAAAGAAGGCCGAACGTTCGAGCTTGCTGCGACGCGAGTGCGAGCAAGAGCGAACGCGTATGCTGAAGCTGTACAGTGCGAGAGAGCGCGACGAAGATCGACGCAAAGCGAATCGAAGAGAACCGTTTGTCGCGCACTTTTCACTCGTCGAAATATGCGATGCATTCCCGAAGTTTACCCTTTTTTCAGCAAATCACATGAATTTTTCAACCACCCATCACCTCGATCCGGCTCGAAGGACCAAAAAATGTCTGGGAACAGACCTCGGATCTGGTCTTAAGGTGATGGGGGAATTTCAAAATCAAGAATTTGCTTATTGGGTGAAGAGGCCGAAAAATGAAGAGACACTGAAGCACTGCGAGTAACGGAAAATAAACAATTGTTGATTTATTAATAGTTAATCGTAATGAATTACAAGTCTGGGTCACCGGTACCACGTGTGTAATGGCGTCGTACCGGTGCCGCGTGGTCGCGTAGAGGTGATGTAACGCGTCGCGAGAAGTGGAAACCGTTTGAAAGAACACAACCGAAGTAAACCGTAACCGTAGCGTGTATCTGAGAATCGGACCGGGCGTAAATCGTTCCGAATATCGTAATAAACACTACCATTGAGACAAAGCCGAAGAGAGCCGTTATTTTCGAAGTTAATGAGCAGAAAAGAAGCGTCCGTTTTAGCCGTTGTAGAATCGAAGGGATACCGTGAACCCGAAAATCAATACGGTCGTAAATCGCCTTAATTTTCCAAGTTCACGACCACAAAAGTTGTACCAAACAGAAGAAGTTAACCGACCAGTAGAAGTAATAAACCGGAGAAAAGCGTGCTGTTTGCCGCGAGGTAGAACCGTAAGTAGTAGAAGCGTGCCCGGTCACTACGAAGTGTCGCGAATAAGTCTAGAAGAACCCGGATATCGATCGTGATTTCCCGTCGATCGATGGGTCAAATGAGCAGCTAATTGGAGCACCGCGGGTGTCAAGCCAGCGACCGGCCGAGTGCTGCTGACCCCCCCACGGTGACTCCCGAAATTACGAAGTTTCCTGAACACGCAGCTAGTCGATACTTTCAAAGTCTTGTCACATCAAATTTCTATACAGTGGTCACGTTTTATGATATTGAATCGATAAACAATAGTACGTTATGACACTAGTAGGAAAACTGTTTTGTGACGTGGACGTCTGGTTCGAGCTGAATGATTCCAATCATTGGCGGACGTGGAGAAAATTACACGAATTATCTTTAAAAAGTATGAAAAAAAATAAATTTAAAAAATTTAAAAAACTCCCGGCTGGAGTAAAAATCGAACACAAAAAAAATTAGAACGAAAAAAAGTTATCTGATAGAAAGCATGAATAAAACTCATGAATCTAAAAAGAATACAACAAATTAATAAATTCAAAATGGACAAAACAAATTAGTGAAATTAAAAGAATGAAATAAATAATTAAATTCAAAAAGGATGAAATAATTCAAGAAGTCGTCTTAGTTTATTCATAGTTTGAATTATGATCGTTCGTTTGTATGAGTTCAATTTTTTGAATCGTGGTAATTTCCTCACCGCCCTCAAGACTCCACGATGGGCTGACAATTTGTCATGGCTACATGGAGCCGCGCTGAACAATCACATGATGCGCTGACATTTTGCTGAGACTGTCCTTAACTGCGCCCAAGGACAACCAGCATGTGCCGCAGTGTCTGGGAACAGACCTCGGATCTGGTCTTAAGGTGATGGGGGAATTTCAAAATCAAGAATTTGCTTATTGGGTGAAGAGGCCGAAAAATGAAGAGACACTGAAGCACTGCGAGTAACGGAAAATAAACAATTGTTGATTTATTAATAGTTAATCGTAATGAATTACAAGTCTGGGTCACCGGTACCACGTGTGTAATGGCGTCGTACCGGTGCCGCGTGGTCGCGTAGAGGTGATGTAACGCGTCGCGAGAAGTGGAAACCGTTTGAAAGAACACAACCGAAGTAAACCGTAACCGTAGCGTGTATCTGAGAATCGGACCGGGCGTAAATCGTTCCGAATATCGTAATAAACACTACCATTGAGACAAAGCCGAAGAGAGCCGTTATTTTCGAAGTTAATGAGCAGAAAAGAAGCGTCCGTTTTAGCCGTTGTAGAATCGAAGGGATACCGTGAACCCGAAAATCAATACGGTCGTAAATCGCCTTAATTTTCCAAGTTCACGACCACAAAAGTTGTACCAAACAGAAGAAGTTAACCGACCAGTAGAAGTAATAAACCGGAGAAAAGCGTGCTGTTTGCCGCGAGGTAGAACCGTAAGTAGTAGAAGCGTGCCCGGTCACTACGAAGTGTCGCGAATAAGTCTAGAAGAACCCGGATATCGATCGTGATTTCCCGTCGATCGATGGGTCAAATGAGCAGCTAATTGGAGCACCGCGGGTGTCAAGCCAGCGACCGGCCGAGTGCTGCTGACCCCCCCACGGTGACTCCCGAAATTACGAAGTTTCCTGAACATTCTCCCCGCCTTCGGCAACTGTTGTTGACGAAGAATCTACCGGGAGAACTGATAACTTTGAAGTTGGCCGCTTGAAGATTGAAGAGGCCGTGCGAAGTGTCACAACTCGGGTGGGACCGTCCGATGAAGCCGTCCGTGGGTGAAGTTTGGTCACTCGAGCTCGTGGCCATCGCGAAGGTAGAAGTCTCGTCCGATATGAGCGCAAGTGAGTCCACTTGTGTCTCATGAGAGGGGTGCCGCTACTTCGAAGTTGAAAGGCTCCATTGAAGGTATTCCGAAGACCATTTTTTTTTGGAAGTGATGAAGTTTGGCCTGAAGAAGCTGCCACCGTACGAGTCGTGACTCTGAGATTATCGTAAGTCATGGTTCTGGCACAGTGGTTAATGCCTCACCGATGAGGAAGTGGCCTTGAATTTAATGCTGCTTCAACTTCCGTAAGGAGAGTCGTAAATTCTTCATACGGAAGTGAAGTTTCTCGTGTTCTGAGGGTCCAGGTGTAGTTGGAGGGGCCAGTGAAGTACGAGGAAGCCGTTTGAAGCGTGCTACAGCTCGCTAACGGACTGCAGCACTCCGTAGAAGCCTCGTGCAGGAAGAGGAGTCCAGAAGATCCCAAGTCTGTAGACTTGGGTCTGAGGTGGCAGTGAAGGTTTGTTGGGAAGTGTCCGAAGAGCCGTGAAGTTCAGCGTTGTTGAGGTTGAAAAATAAAGGCATCGAGGTAGACTGATGAGAGAGAGAGAGAGAGAGAGAGAGATTGCTCAATCTGTCTCTGAAGTGAAGCCGGTTTTCCTGAAGTCGAAGTGGCAGATGGTCATCCCGTTGAAGTTTTGCCAACCACAGTTCTTTCGAGAAGACTTTCGCTGTGAGGCTGGCTGGTGAACTGAACCCTGATGTATCGAACAATGAAGCCGGTTCCGAGAGAATCCCTTTTCCCGTGATTTCAGTATAGAAGGGTAGTCGAAGAGTAAACTTGAGGTTGTCCGTGTGCAAAGTTCATACGTGGCTGAGAAGTTCGATGTTGGAAGAATATTGTTGATCGATACACCGTTCGACGTCTTGAAGGGACCATGGAATACGACGCGAAGTTTTGTCGTGGTGCTATGGGTGCGAAGAATATCGTGGTGAGGAAGATAATACCTTGGGTTTGAAGAGACAGCCGTTGGAGCACGAGTCATGTGTGACCAGATCTCGCAGCCCTGAAGGAATTCGTTGTGTAAGTCCCGATATGCTTCGTTGGTCGGAAGCCGTCGTTGTAGCTGCAGAAGACACCGTTTAGCACCAGCATACGAATCTCCGAGAGACGAAGGTGGCTCTTTGAAGGGAAGCCGTACCACGTAACGGCCCTGTTTGTCTCTCGAATGGGTCTCTCGAAAATGTTGTGTACAAGAAGACTCCTCCGGTTCGGGTGTAGGGGCCGAATCCGGCGGAATTCCTCTTGCTCCCAAAATTTCCGAAAACCACGAAGAGACCTCGTCATCAATTGAAGTGTGCAGTATACGAACCGAGCTTGAAGTTAAAGTGTTGACTGGACCGAAGTGTGAAAGGAAGGCGAGCGGTGAAGTCGAGACGTTTCCAATGAACGCCATAAACGTGAAGTGTAGTGTGAAGTCGGATCATGAAGTGACGAGAGAGTGACGTTGGTCGCTCCCCGCGTCCGTCCCGCTGCCTGACCGCCGACTCCGCATGTTGGGAGTGAAGCGGTCGTCCGTTGAAGCCGAAGAAGTTGAGCCCTGCGTTCTGAGAGGGATGAAAGCTCAGAACCTCAGGGTCGATGAAGTGGGATCCGATGTGGGATGCCCGATGACGAGGTGAAGATTGCGTGGCTCGTGGCCAGCAAGACTGAAGGTCGACCCGTCGGCGGGGTTGAAGCATCCGTAATTGAAGTGCCGACGAAAGCTGAATGAAGTAACGCTAAGAGTTGATCCGAATTCTCTTGCGTCCCGGAAGTTGTGTCGCATTGTTAACCTTTATTAAGTCAAGCCTGAGGCTCGTTTGGCGACGAAGTTGCCGTTGGTCTCGAAGTTGAAGATTGATTTTTCGCAGAGCCCTGAGCCGAGGGGTTTACCGAGCTGCTGATCGTAGTGTAGCTCGACGGGAGGTGAATCAGCATGGGATGTTGTCCGTTGCATTTGAAGTATCGTCTCATTAATTGGCGGTTAATGGCCGAGTGGGGACCGAAGCAGTTGAAGCGAGCAGTCTTTGCTTGGTGGTGACGCGTTGCCATTGTCGAAGAGTAACGAAACCCGCACCGCAGGAAGTTTTAAATCGTCAAACCGCGCCAAATGTCAAAAAACTAGGAGCCACAAAATGTCAGAAAATCAAAACACGTAAGATTCAAAATACTCGACGTGCACCAGCTGTCAAAAAACGCGGAAATGTCACAAGCTTTTGACAGACCGGAAAAATACGGAAGTTGAAATGGTCGAAGCACACTGAGTTTCGGAAACGAAAGCCGACGAAAACACAAAGAAATCAAAACACACGAAGGTTTGGATAAATTGAGACGCACCGAAGTGTCAAAGAGTGAATCGACGCGCACTGGGTTTCGAAGACGAAAACCGATGAAAATACGAAGAAACTAGAATACACGAAGTTTGAAATAAATTGAAAAGTACCGAAGTGTCAAACCAAACGACGCGCACCGAGCTTCGAAGATGAAGACCGATGAAAAAACGAAGAAACCCGGGCACACGAAGTTTGAAATATTGAAAAGTACCGAAGTGTTCAGACAAACGACGCGCACCGAGCTTCGAAGATGAAGACCGATGGAAAAACGAAGAAACCCGGGCACACGAAGTTTGAAATATTGAAAAGTACCGAAGTGTTCAGACAAACGACTCGCACCGAGCTTCGAAGACGAAGACCGATGAAAAAACGAAGAAACCCGTGCACACGAAGTTTGAAATAAATCGAAATGTACCGAAGTGTCAAAACAAACGACGCGCACCGAGCTTCAAAGACGAAGACCGACGAAGGACCGAAGAAACCCGAGCACACGAAGTTTGAAATAAATTAAAATGTACCGAAGTGTTCAAACAACCGGCGCGCACTGAGGTTCGAAAACGAAGGACGACGAAAAACCGAAGGAACCCGAGCACACGAAGTTTGGAATAAATCGAAATGTACCGAAGTGTCAAAACAAACGACGCGCACCGAGCTTCTAAGACGAAGACCGATGAAAAAACGAAGAAACCCGGGCACACGAAGTTTGAAATATTGAAAAGTACCGAAGTGTTCAGACAAACGACGCGCACCGAGCTTCGAAGATGAAGACCGATGAAAAAACGAAGATACCCGTGCACACGAAGTTTGAAATAAATTGAAATGTACCGAAGTGTTCAAACAACCGGCGCGCACTGAGGTTCGAAAACGAAGACCGACGAAAAACCGAAGGAACCCGAGCACGCGAAGTTTGGAATAAATCGAAATGTACCGAAGTGTCAAAACAAACGACGCGCACCGAGCTTCTAAGACGAAGACCGATGAAAAAACGAAGAAACCCGGGCACACGAAGTTTGAAGTATTGAAAAGTACCGAAGTGTTCAGACAAACGACGCGCACCGAGCTTCGAAGATGAAGACCGATGACAAAACGAAGAAACCCGTGCACACGAAGTTTGAAATAAATTAAAATGTACCGAAGTGTCAAAACAAACGACGCGCACCGAGCTTCGAAGACGAAGACCGACGAAGGACCGGAGAAACCCGGGCACACGAAGTTTGAAATAAATTGAGAAGTACGGAATTTTCAAAAACTTAATCGGCGCGCACTGTGCTTCGAAGACAAAACCGGTGAAAATTTGAAGAAAACAAATGGAAACGAAATTCCAGATTGAATCGGTATGCACGAACTGTCAAACAACCGGCGCGCACTCTGTCGTCGTAAGCAAACCCGGTGAAAACGCGAAGAAAACGAATGAAACACGAAATTCCGAAATGAATCGGAATACACGAACTGTCGGATCACCGGCGCGCACTGTGTGTCGACCGAAAAACCCGTTGAAACGCCAAGAAATCGAGAAGCACTGAAATTCCGAATTAAATCGGAATGTACGAAGTTCCAAACAACCGGCGCGCACTGTGTCGTCGGAAGCAAACCCGGTGAAAACGCGAAGAAAACGAATGAAAAACGAAATTCCGAAATGAATCGGAATACACGAACTGTCAAACAAACAGCGCGCACTGTAGTTCGAAGACAAAACCGGTGAAAACGCGAAGAAAACGAAATTCCGAAATGAATCGAAATGCACGAACCGTCAAACAATTGGCGCGCACTGTGTTGTCGACCGAAAAACCCGTGAAAACGCGAAGAAAACGAATGAAAACAAAATTCCGAAATGAATCGGAATACACGAACTGTCAAACAACCGGCGCGCACTGTGTTGTCGACCGAAAAACCCGTGGAAACGCCAAGAAATCGAGAAGCACTGAAATTCCGAATTAAATCGGAATGTACGAAGTTTCAAACAACCGGCGCGCACTGCGTTGTCAAACGAGGAACCGGTGAGATCGTGAAGAAATCGAGTGAAAACAAAATTCCGAAGTAAATCGGAGTACACGAACTGTCAAACAACCGGCGCGCACTGCGTTGTCGAACGGAAAACCCGTGAAAACGCGAAGAAAACGAATGAAAACGAAATTCCGAAATGAATCGGAATGTACGAACTGTCGAACAACCGGCGCGCACTGTGTTGTTGAACGAAAAACCGGTGAAAACGCAAAGAAATTGAGAAGAACCGAAAGTCCGAATTGATCGGAATGTACGAAGTGTCAAAACGATCGACGCGCACTGTGTATCGAACGAACACCGATGAAAAATCGAAGAATAAATACACGAAGTTCAAACGATCGACACATACTGGTTATCGAACGAAAAACCGATGAAAGCCCGAAGAATAAATTGACGAAGTGTCCAACCGATCGACGTGCACTTTGTATCGAACGAAAAACCGATGAAAAATCGAAGAATAAATTCGCGAAATGTCGAAACGATCGACACGCACTGTGTATCGAACGGAAAACCGATGAAAATTTAAGTGTATAAATTCGCGAAATGTCGAAACGATCGACACGCACTGTGTATCGAACGGAAAACCGATGAAAATTTGAGTGTATCGGAAAATTGTTGAGGTCAAAACTGTTAATCCGAAAGCGAAATCAAACGGAGAGTCGCCGTAAACGAAAGAAAACGAAAAGAAATTCAAGCTGTATCAAAAGATACGTGAGAAGCGAGCCGCACACTATCACACGAAGAGACCGCGAACAGTGGGTGCGAGAGGGCGCGCACTATACGGTGAAGCGTCCGAGTGCGAGCGAGATCGAGGTACACGGACACACGCGCGTCGCGAAGAGTACGTGAAGAGCGAGGCGCACACAATCGCACGAAGAGACCGCGAACAGTGGGTGCGAGAGAGCGCGCACTATACGGTGAAGGATCCAAGCGCGAGCGAGACCAAAGTACACGGACACACGCGCGTCGCGAAGAGTACGTGAAGAGCGAGGCGCACACTATCGCACGAAGAGACCGCGAACAGTGGGTGCGAGAGGGCGCGCACTATACGGGGAAGGATCCGGGCGCGAGCGAGACCGAGGTACACGGACACACGCGCGTCACGAAGAGTACGTGAGAAGCGAGGCGCACACTACCACACGAGGAGTCCACGAACAGTGTGTGAGAGAGAGCGCGCACTATACGGTGAAGCGTCCGAGTGCGAGCGAGATCGAGGTACACGGACACACGCGCGTCGCGAAGAGTACGTGAAGAGCGAGGCGCACACTATCGCACGAAGAGACCGCGAACAGTGGGTGCGAGAGGGAGCGCACTATACGGGGAAGCGTCCGAGTGCGAGCGAGACCGAGGTACACGGACACACGCGCGTCGCGAAGAGTACGTGACGAGCGAGGCGCACACAATCGCACGAAGAGACCGCGAACAGTGGGTGCGAGAGAGCGCGCACTATACGGTGAATGATCCAAGCGCGAGCGAGACCAAAGGTACACGCACACACTAAGCGTAGCGTACGTGTGAAGCGAGCCGCGAACTACTGCGTAAAGAAGGCCGAACGTTCGAGCTTGCTGCGACGCGAGTGCGAGCAAGAGCGAACGCGTATGCTGAAGCTGTACAGTGCGAGAGAGCGCGACGAAGATCGACGCAAAGCGAATCGAAGAGAACCGTTTGTCGCGCACTTTTCACTCGTCGAAATATGCGATGCATTCCCGAAGTTTACCCTTTTTTCAGCAAATCACATGAATTTTTCAACCACCCATCACCTCGATCCGGCTCGAAGGACCAAAAAATGTCTGGGAACAGACCTCGGATCTGGTCTTAAGGTGATGGGGGAATTTCAAAATCAAGAATTTGCTTATTGGGTGAAGAGGCCGAAAAATGAAGAGACACTGAAGCACTGCGAGTAACGGAAAATAAACAATTGTTGATTTATTAATAGTTAATCGTAATGAATTACAAGTCTGGGTCACCGGTACCACGTGTGTAATGGCGTCGTACCGGTGCCGCGTGGTCGCGTAGAGGTGATGTAACGCGTCGCGAGAAGTGGAAACCGTTTGAAAGAACACAACCGAAGTAAACCGTAACCGTAGCGTGTATCTGAGAATCGGACCGGGCGTAAATCGTTCCGAATATCGTAATTAACACTACCATTGAGACAAAGCCGAAGAGAGCCGTTATTTTCGAAGTTAATGAGCAGAAAAGAAGCGTCCGTTTTAGCCGTTGTAGAATCGAAGGGATACCGTGAACCCGAAAATCAATACGGTCGTAAATCGCCTTAATTTTCCAAGTTCACGACCACAAAAGTTGTACCAAACAGAAGAAGTTAACCGACCAGTAGAAGTAATAAACCGGAGAAAAGCGTGCTGTTTGCCGCGAGGTAGAACCGTAAGTAGTAGAAGCGTGCCCGGTCACTACGAAGTGTCGCGAATAAGTCTAGAAGAACCCGGATATCGATCGTGATTTCCCGTCGATCGATGGGTCAAATGAGCAGCTAATTGGAGCACCGCGGGTGTCAAGCCAGCGACCGGCCGAGTGCTGCTGACCCCCCCACGGTGACTCCCGAAATTACGAAGTTTCCTGAACACGCAGCTAGTCGATACTTTCAAAGTCTTGTCACATCAAATTTCTATACAGTGGTCACGTTTTATGATATTGAATCGATAAACAATAGTACGTTATGACACTAGTAGGAAAACTGTTTTGTGACGTGGACGTCTGGTTCGAGCTGAATGATTCCAATCATTGGCGGACGTGGAGAAAATTACACGAATTATCTTTAAAAAGTATGAAAAAAAATAAATTTAAAAAATTTAAAAAACTCCCGGCTGGAGTAAAAATCGAACACAAAAAAAATTAGAACGAAAAAAAGTTATCTGATAGAAAGCATGAATAAAACTCATGAATCTAAAAAGAATACAACAAATTAATAAATTCAAAATGGACAAAACAAATTAGTGAAATTAAAAGAATGAAATAAATAATTAAATTCAAAAAGGATGAAATAATTCAAGAAGTCGTCTTAGTTTATTCATAGTTTGAATTATGATCGTTCGTTTGTATGAGTTCAATTTTTTGAATCGTGGTAATTTCCTCACCGCCCTCAAGACTCCACGATGGGCTGACAATTTGTCATGGCTACATGGAGCCGCGCTGAACAATCACATGATGCGCTGACATTTTGCTGAGACTGTCCTTAACTGCGCCCAAGGACAACCAGCATGTGCCGCTGCTAGTCGATACTTTCAAAGTCTTGTCACATCAAATTTCTATACAGTGGTCACGTTTTATGATATTGAATCGATAAACAATAGTACGTTATGACACTAGTAGGAAAACGGTTTTGTGACGTGGACGTCTGGTTCGAGCTGAATGATTCCAATCATTGGCGGACGTGGAGAAAATTATATCGAATTATCTTTAAAAAGTATGAAAAAAAATAAATTTAAAAAATTTAAAAAACTCCCGGCTGGAGTAAAAATCGAACACAAAAAAAATTAGAACGAAAAAAAGTTATCTGATAGAAAGCATGAATAAAACTCATGAATCTAAAAAGAATACAACAAATTAATAAATTCAAAATGGACAAAACAAATTAGTGAAATTAAAAGAATGAAATAAATAATTAAATTCAAAAAGGATGAAATAATTCAAGAAGTCGTCTTAGTTTATTCATAGTTTGAATTATGATCGTTCGTTTGTATGAGTTCAATTTTTTGAATCGTGGTAATTTCCTTACCGCCTTCAATTCAGTCGGGAGACTTACTACAACGACCTGCTCTACCAGCTGAGACGGTCGGTAACTTAGTCCCTTTTTTGTCGACGGTGGAGCTAAGACAGGCCTTTTTTTACCGACGGTGGAGCTGAGACATGCTGATCCCTTTTTTACCGATGCGGGGGGCTTCAGAGCCATCTTTTATCGACAGCCGCTATTTTGAAAATTCCAAATCACGATCGAACGATGAGTGTTCTACTTTACCGGTCAAACGTTGAACGTTTAAATGATAAGCGTTCCACTTTACCGACATTATGATGATGATGATGATGATGTTGAACGAAGGTATAAGACAGAGAGAGTGAGCGAGAATTGAAAACGAATGCATAAGACATGGAAGACAGAGAGAGGGAGAACGAGAGAGAGCGCGCGCGAGGGTGAGCGAGAGAGAGAGAGAGAGAGAGAGAGAGAGAGAGAGAGAGAGAGAGAGAGAGAGAGAGAGAGAGAGAAAGCGGGCGAGTGACAGGGTGGAAGAGAGAGAGAGAGAGCGAGAACGAGCGCGAGGGCGAGCGAGCGTGCGGACGAGCTGGAGTGTGAGTGAGAGTTTAACAAAGGTATAAGACAGAGTGAGTGAGCGAGAACGAGAGAGAGAGCGCGATAAACGTTTCGCGGAAATTCAGCAAAATCTTCGAGTGCGAACGATCTTTTTTACCTAAATCATTGTTTTTGAATGTTCGAACGTTGAACGACGAACGATGAACGTTCGAACGTTAAACGATGAACGGCGAACGAAAAAATTCTCTCGAAAAATCTTCGAGTGTGCAACGAATTCTCGCGATACTCTAATCTTATGTGTTACTTTCAGAACGAAATTGAGGTGGCGGCGGTGGTCCGTTGACCGGAAGAAAACTTCTCATGATCTGATAAATTTGTTGATATGTCGGTGGCGTGTCTCACGAAAGTAAACATCCGCGAGGGTGTTCGTTGAAGCATTGCACGTTTTATCCTGTGGTCTTATGCCATTGTTCGCAAACATCTATGAAAACGATGACCGAACGAGGCTGTGCATTAGCCTGCCGTTGCCTGCTCTATCAGCTCGGAAGATGCGGGCTCTCCTTCAACTCCAGCAGCAGGCTGCAGCAATGATGATTCTTAACTTATCCACCTCCGAGGGATTTAATCATCATGAATAAAAAAATTCATTAAATCGCTGAATGTTGAAAGTTTTTCCACATCATTGCGAAAAAAAATCTTTTCACCATGCGCAATGCATCATGAAAATGTTGCATATCTATTTTGTAATCTAATCTTATAATTCAATTCTCAATATATTCAATAAAGAAAATCCCCTCAATATCAATTGATTAAACACCAAACGAATTTCAATGGGAGTTCACACGATAGTTGGATACATAAGAATGATTTGTATTTATCAACTTTCTAGGTTTGAATTTTAATTTCGAAATCAACACGGTTTTTTCTACCCTCTGAAGTGAATGAGCGCCTAGCCCTAAAAGGCTACCAATGACGGTGAGAGAGTGAGAGGACTAGAGTTAAACGGATGCATAAGACCTAGGGAGCGAGCGAGAGCTAAAGACGAATGCATAAGTATAAGACACGGAGAATAAGACAGAGAGAGCGTAAGCGAAAGAGAGAGAGAGATAGCCGAACGCTTGAACCTCTCGACAGAGCCATTATGACGACAAGCCAAATGGCTTTGCATGGAGCCCTTCTCTTTTCATGAACCTCTTGCGAGAATCGTGATCATCGTCATAATTTAATTCATTCATTTTTCATCATTATATGAATTCAAAAAACACTTCATAGCGAAAATAAAGAATTGCTTGGAATTCTAATAAAAACTCATCATACCCTCCATATAAAGTGACCGTGGTGACGGCAGCTCAGACTGACAAGGGGACCACATGGGCATCGGATTTTTGTAATTTTTCATACTCATCGTACGTAAAGTTGACACCCCAAATATGAATATGCCGAAGCAGTTCCATGCCATATTCAGAAGTTTTCGAGAAAAACGACTTTAAAGTTTTGCGAGCAGCTTATGAGGACAAACGAAATTGAATTTAACAACTGGCCGAGCAGCCGAGCGGGCAGCGAGCAAGACCAGTAATCGGAAGGTCCCCGGTTCAATACTTACCGTAGGAAATTTTTTTTTTTCATTTTTTTTTAATTTCGAATACCTACGTATTTTAAATATAAGATTCATCAGAAATATGCTAATTAACATATTATCATTAACAAATTATTATTTTTTATGAAAATTGCACGTGAGTTAATACAATTATTTGAAATAAATTTAAAAAAAACTACAAATAAAGTTTTGGGAACGAAAATGAAAAAACCTGGGGTAGACACTGAAAAAACCTGGGGTAGAAAATGAAATGCTTTTTATTGAAAGTTATCAAAGTTGTATTCATTTTTCAAACAACGGGTGTAGTATCACACGAGCCACAGTGGTAAGCGTCGTAAAAACACGGGAAACAATAATTTTCACGGCATCTAGCACACCGTATGAATGCTGCGTTTTTACAGGCGCAATGTTTTCTTAAAATATCAATGAGGAAAGAAACTTCGTTGACGTTAGTAGTATAATAGGGCCGGTTCCAACTCACTTACCACGGTGACCTGCCTTGCGACGGTCGGTAAGGTAGATTTCTCTTTGACCAACGGTGGGTTTGTGTCCGATCCTTCTTGAACCGACGGTGAGGCTGAGCCCTCTTTTACCGACAGTGCCGGTTATTTAGGTTATTTAGGTTAAGGGCCTCGAAGATCGATCGTAAGGATCTTAAGGTGGGTTTGAGATCACGTTCTGTTTTACCGATTGAACGTTCGTACGATGATCGTTCTACAGACAGCAGCCTCAGATGGCGTTGCCAAGTCTCGCTGCCGGTAGATGGAGTTGTCTGCTAATCGATTGACCCGCTGCTCGATCCCGCTCAATATTTACCGACAGCAGCCTCAGATGGCGTCGCCAAGTCTCGCTGCCGGTAGATGGCGTTGTCTGCTAATCTATTTACCTGCTGCTCGATCCCGCTCAATACTCAGCCCCCTCCCCGCCCCCCTCCCAAACGCGGAAGAACGGCATCTTCCCCCTCCCGCGGAACCTTATTAAAGAAATGATTTTTCGACAACCATCGAAATATTTGACGACCATCGAAATTACACGCATCATCGAAATTTTTCTGACAACCATCGAAATATTTTTTGACAACCATTGAAATTACATGCATGAAAAACCATC